>CAWUFW010026358.1:0-34392 GCA_963921515.1 Calotriton arnoldi
ATCAATGCCAACATGTTTCAGCCAGTGAACGACCCTATGGGTCCACGGCTTTCTTCAGGGCACAACTCAATGATAAATCCCTCCCTGGAATTATCAGCATAATACGTAGGTTTAAAGACTATTTAAACAACAAGAAACGCCGTATGGATATACTTATCCTTGAAGAGGCGTTCACTCTGAAGTTAGTCCAACCAGAATTTGGCGGACTGCACACTTCTCACGAGTGCAGAGTAACACGGGGTGGTCCTATAGTCAAACAGTCGTCAAGGATCCCGACCCAGCGGTGTAACCTAATCGGTTCTGCATCTCCTGGCGCAGGACTGAAATACGGTTGAGCCCACCCTGGCCTTTAGGAGCCAGGGTGAACCCGATGATGAAGCATGACACTACTAGAGTGTGTGAGGGTTACTATACAAAGAGGTATTGCTCCCAATAGTGGTAGAAGCATATTACCACCCCTCTGATCGAGAACTGTGCCTACACATTAAACCTTAGTTCCATTTTTGGGCAGGATACTTATTGATTGTGGATATTACTTGGGAGGACATATCCCTTCCCCCTTCTCTTGTGTGGAAGTACCTCTCAATCCTCGAGGCCTGTCGGCCGGTCCTGTATGGGTCAAGCTGTCACCACCTTAATAAACCAGTAACTACATGCTAGGATTTGGCTTTAAAACCAATGGAATACATAATCATATTTAACTGCAATCATTACACATAAATGCACTAAAAAGCTAATAAAAAACTTCCAATAAAGCAGTAATACTCACAATAATACCAGATATGTGTCAGAGTTTATCATTTGCATGGTTACGCATAAAGAAGCCATAGAATCCAACCACAAGAGATTCCTGCACTCCTGAGCTCAAGAGTGAAAGTTCTAGATCTGAAGTGCTTTGAAAATAATGAAAAACTCTCCTGGGGGCATGAGTTCAATGATCTAGGAGACTTATGAGTCGTTTTTGGTGAAAAATTGTAGGGGGCTGCTGTGCCTTCACTAGCCCACCCACAACACTTCAGCTGTACGTTAGTGGTGGCCCTGCCCCTCCTTGGGGCACCACAAGGAGAGAGAATTTGACAAACATGCCCTTGAAGGGCATTATGGCGTACTCCCTCGCCAGAGAAGTAAATATTAGAGCAGCAGGCTTCTCCTGCTGCTCTTTGTCAGTGCAGCTTTGCACAACATAGTGGGTCAGAGGTATGAAGCCCTTTAGCATTTCTTAACGGACCAAATCACTATTTTGGGCAGTTAAGAAATGATAAATGGGATTTTCATATGTACAAAGTCCTTTAAGCTGTCGCAAATTGCAATTTCTACCCAGTGGAAATTGCAATTTGCGATCTCTTAAATAGGAAATCGCAAATAGGGATTACCTATTTGTGGCTCCTATGCACATATACAAAGCATTCCCTAAATGCGAATTGGGCATTTAGGAAATGCAATTACCGTAGACTCCAATTAGATGGCAACCATGTCAAATTTAAAAAAGCACCCAAAGAGGCTTTTTTTAAAAGTGCAATAGAGTGCACACATGCCCATAGGGCATATGTGTGCTTTACATGTGCACCACTATTGTTGGGGTGCATCACGGGGGGCCTTATGCCCATAGTCATTGTTGGTTTAACATTTCCAAAATAGCGATTTCCTAATAGGAAATCACTATTTTGGAAATGCTAAACTGGCCCATTGGAATGAATGGTATGGGATTTCCTACTGGCGATTGCCTAATAGTGATTCCTTCTCTGTAGAAATTGCTATTAGGAAATCGTATATTTCATATATATCATTTTGCATTTCCTAAATAGCGATTTCTAAGGAGTCACTATTTAGGAAATGCAAAATTGCATTTTCGCACATGCGACCCATTATCTTTTATTTTAAATTGAGGTTGCCCTGGTCCCACCCGGGCACCCAAAGGCCATAGTTTACACTGGGGCACTGTGTTGAGCCCACTCCTGTGTCCAAGCCGGCTCCCCACCCAGCTGGCACTGCTGTTTGCCGGCACGGGAACCAGCATCTTCATTCTCTCTTCCTGCTCCGTGTGTGTTTGGCTGTCTACCTTTCTTGCCCCTCCTCACATCAGGGGCCCAGGGATGGGGTCCCAATCTACAATCAATAGTGCACTTGGATGGCATCTCTGTGACTGGACTTGGGGAACCACTCCTTGTCACAATCGTCTGAAGGGAGGCTTGTAGTAGATGGGGCAGAGGTTGTTCTTTTCATTGGAAACTTCAGGTTTCTGGGAAGTTTCAAATTTTGATTCACTAGTCTCAGTCATGACCACAGTCACTACAGTGCTGACAGACATATGCATTGGTTTTGGTAGTGGAGGTACCATTGTTGATCCAGGGATGATCCTCCTTCTGCTCAGAAGAGGATGCATCACATTTTCCACATTGTACATCTTAGTGGAAAAATGGTGAGGGCTTAATGTCTCAGGTGGTTACAGCCTTCTCTTCACTGGCAGCTTTCTTGGAAAGAGCCTCTTTCTTCTAGGTCATCTTCTTTAAATTTGGTTAGCCACCAACATGAGCAGTAGACCTTTGTAGAGAGGTCTCTGAAATCTGGTGTCTGTTAATTCACAGACTTCTCTCTTTCTCTGTCTCTTCTTGTGCGCCTGCAGGCAATAAAAATAAGAAGGAAGACAGCTCAAGGAATCCCACAAGACCCAAATGAGATGCAAGGAAAGTCTGCCAAAACTTGATTAAAATAATTAATAAATACCTGCTGTCCCTTTACAGCCCACAGGACCGCAATGGGAGCAAAGGGGATGCTGGCAAAAAATAATTAACTCAGTTAATAAATACGTGGTGTCCCTCCTGGGCCCATCTCAAGGGCCCCATATGGGATCCAGAAGAAAGCTGGCAAAAATAGATTGCATTAATCAAAGGCAAAATTCAGATACTATAGAATACTACAAGCAGCTACAAGTAGACATAAATGTAAAAGCAAATATATATTAAAAATTGAAAATTTGAAAAAATGCCATCTGCTTCTAAAGGAATGAACAATTAATGATGCTATCTAAAGATTTTCAAAAATGCATTGAAATGGCTAATTACCCAGACACACAGACACATTGGGGCATATTTTCAAGAAAGTGGTGGAGCGCAGGTTAGCTCCAAATTTGCTAACGCCGCGCACTCTGTCACCTTAGAAATGCAGGGATGCGCCGTATTTAAAATAATACAACACTTCCCTGTGTTTCTCACTGCGCTGGCACTAAATTCAGCTGCTGAGAGCCAATGCAGACACCCTTGCACCCTCGTGGAAGGGTGCCTGCATTGAGGGAATTATAATTTATGTGCAGGAAGGTGTCCTTTCCTGCACATAAACAATCCAGAATGGCGATTTGCAACTCCTATGTGTGCAACATTGTGCAGTACACATAGAAGTTGCAAATTGTCATTTTTTAGTGATTGTTTATGTGCAGGAAGGGGCACCCTACTGCACATAAACAATCATTCATGGCAATTTGCTGTTTCTATGTGTGCTGCACAATGCAGCATACATAGAAATAGTGAAAACAAGGAGAAATAAAGCATTTTGATAGGGGCTTCTAAATATGCCCCACTGGTTCCACAAAATGGTGGTCGACCACATGGCAAGCAATGAAGGAGGCATTGATAACAAAGACAAAAAGGCCACCTCTGAAATACACACTTGTTCCACAAAATGGTTGTTGACCGCATGGCAATCAAAAGAGGAGGCATGGAGAGCAAAGAGAAAATGGCACGCTATGACACACTCATTGTTCGCACAAATATGGTAGACTACATGGTAATCAAAGGAAGAGTCATGGAAATTAAAGAGAATATGGCTTCTCGACCCTGGGTGGAGCCCTTTCCTCCCCAACAAAATTGCAGTATTGCATGGAAAGGACTGCACAAATATATGCAAAAATTTGGAAAGAAGGCTGAGAGTGACAAATGATTGGCATCTAATGAGCAGTTAATAAAGATATTGGGTGAAATTCCTTGATCATAAGGGGTTGTAAATCTTTTTAAATCTTTTCCTGAAAAAATATGGTTAGAGAGATGGCCAACTCTTGTGATGGTGTAATAGTGGTGGCAGTGCAGGATGGGGTGATGAGCCCATTAACAATTTTAATGACTTCCAAAGAGGAATGAGACACCTGGGCAATGGAGGTCGAAAAATAAGTTATGTGGGCCAGGCATATGGCACGTCTATAAGATTTAGGAACCTATATATTCAAAATCCAACTGGCTCTGCAGTAGGAAGAACTCCCGTTGCCTTTCAAGGCCTCTGCAGTGCAAATTAGTTTCAGTACATATAGAAGAGAGCCAAGGGGGTGAATTGTAGTGGTGAAGTAGACAGATCCTTTTCAAGGGGCAAGAGCTAAGGTAATCCAGCAATTAAAATTGAAGGCGAGATCAGAGATAGTGACTGCTGCGGGTGATCAAGGTGCCCCTTGGAAAGGAAGCAGCAAACAGGGTGATTTTAGAATGTTGTCAGTAAAAAGACAGAGTAGGGGATGGAACAGGGGGTGGTATAAGAAGAAAATACAACTGTGAGAAAGTAATCCTTTTTGCCCTGATCATACCCATTTTTTGACTGATACTGGTGGTTACTCACTCTAATTGTGTCCCGGGCTCTGCTAACCAGGCCCAGAGCCAGTGCTCTGCTTAAAAGGTATATATTAACTAGATATAATTACAATTGGTTCTGACATCCTACCTGTAAGTCCATAGTATATGGTAGGGCGTGTAGGTTTAGAGACCCCAGTGGATTTAATGCACTTCAGTGTGCTGTCATTTTAAAGGCAGCCCTGCTTTGCAGGCTGTTTCTAAAATAAAACTATATCCAAATTCAAACTTGGAATTTAACATACATCCAAAATCTTAAATTGCCTTATCTTGACATAGAAGTCACCCAAAGGTCTGTCCTAGGTGCCCCAAGGGCATGGTGCATTGTGATAATGAGCAGGGACATCATAAAATATGTTTTATATGCACTGGTGAGCGAAAAACTGCCAATTCGGTTTCCCCCAATGTAGATTACTAGCACCACAGGCTAACATGGGAAGGCTTTATTAAACATCAATAAGGGCTATGTTTTGACAGGAGTAAATTAGAAATATAATTCAAAGTATGAAAATAATAGTCACAATAAAACCAGCAACTTGCCAAGGTTGGACTTATTACAACTATTACAGGACAGAAGTTACAGAACTGCTTTCCTGAAGTTACCTAAAATCAGTCATGTGGCTGCCTCTTCTGATTACCAGCCTTTGACAGGCTGAGCCAAGCCTCCTTGATGAGGTGTGAAGTGGCCTTGGCTGAGACAAAGAGACCATCTGGTGGGGGGAGATCTGCAGCTCCAGATGCCAGGACAGGAAGCCAAACTGGTCTTCAAAGGGAGAAAGATAGATAGGACAAGAACTAGGTCCACCCCCCACTTCCTGCACCCACAGTCAGATGGGAGCCTCTGTAATTGAATTAGGAGAGGGGCTGGAAGGGGAGGGTAGGGAAAATATAGCCAAACCTGTGGGTTGGCCTAGCCAGACCTGAACCTCCAGGAGAGATTTTCTCCATTTTGATTTTTGTTGAGAAGTGCTTTCTGGGACAAAATTATGCCACATTTCTAAGGAAGTTGTCATCACAGAGGGTGCACCCAGCACCCCATTGGTCAGGGGGGCCCCCACTCTTGCCAGCCAGAAACTGGAATAAATATGGGCAAGCTGCCCAGCAACTCAGATCCCTGCCTGGAAACATCAAGGGAAGAAGGACTGCCCTGCTGAACCCCTGGTCTGTACCAAGAGAGGACTTCTCTCTGAAGTACTGCACCTGCTGCATACCCCGGGCTTCACAAAAAAGGGCTTTGCCTTGCTTCAAAGATTCAAGAAGTGGACTCCCTGAAAGCAATAAGTAGAAAAGAACTTCAAGAAGTCACCTGCATCAACTCCACCAAGACAAGCCCAGCTCACCAGATTTACCTGGACTTTAAAGGATTTGACCAGGTGCATTGTGGGGATTGTGGTCCCAAACTTCCAAGAGGCAACTCACTCAGAGCTTCTGGACCCTTGGCTGGTGTTGTGGACCCTCAAAGACCCAAAAGAGACCTTCTGCAAGAAGATCCAGAAGTATGGAAACATTTAGACAACTTTGCCAAAAAGCTCCATAAGTGAACATACCCTGACAACAAGAGTCAAGCCTACAACGTCGAACTGCGACTAGGCCTGAAATCCAGGTTTGCCCCACTGAAAGCTCCAGAGCTCTTCACCATCAATGACGAGACTGAAGACCTCCAGGAATCACAGAGGAATCGTACTGGAGCAGGCCGCCACAGTCGAACCGCAACCCTGCTTGCTGAGGAGCCTCACTCAATGTGAAGGGAAAAAGAACCAAAAAGTGACTATGTGTAAAGGTAAAATTTTGACCGGCCGAAACCACCTGAACGTATCCGAAGTGCACTCCATCGCGGTTGGCCTGAAACTTTGACCTGGTCACAGACAAGCACGACCAGATGTCCTGGGTTCATGCTCTATGCTCTAAGCACTAGAAAGCACATTTTTACATTTAATAAAAAAAAAATTGTGTATCCGGTTCCCTAAATTGGATTTTAGTCATTTTGGTGCCATTTTAAAGATAAAAACATGACCTATTTTTATAAATTGGTGCTGGACTTTTATTGTGTGTTGTGTTTTACTGATTTACTGTTTTCGTGATATTAAATGCTTTGCACACCAGTCTCCTAACTTAAGCCTGACTGTTCATGAGCCAAGCTACCAAGGGTTGAGCACGGATTAATTTATTGAGACTTGACAAAGCCCTATTTGTGATTCTGGTGGTATTACTAGCTGTAGGTTCCTATCTGTTCCTATAACAAAACCACCTTCAAACAACATATACATTGAAAAGAAGAAAGAACAGTAATGCCATCCACCGATGAAAAAATAGGATCAAGAATGTGACTGGCTAAATGTGTTGTGAAAGCACATGTTGCAGTAGACAAGGGCCATCACAAACTCCAAGGAGAGTAATGTATTGCATTCAGTTATTAAGCTCACTGAGTAGAAGAAATATGAGGGATGGAGAAAGGAATTTACTTCAAACTTCATCAAGTGACTAAGGAAACATATTGTTAAGATTAGGAAGACAACAGAAAAGCATCCCATGGAGAGCAAGCAGATGACTGATATTGAGGCAGAACAGTAGCAAATCTGCAGAAACACTGTCTGGTGGGGCATGGAAAGAGATAGTAAAGCATTCTTTGAAAATAATAGTAACACTAGCACCTGCACGTTTGGGGTTTTATGCATGCAGGATTTTGTACCTTAAGGGCACTGCAATACCAAAGTCAGGGGAAGAGGCTGTGTGAAGTGACGTCTCTACAACAAAAGCTAAATTAAACAGTTATTGCAAAACAAGGTTGCAGAATTAAGTTTTCTGTTTAGAAAATGGGCAAACGTTTAGAAAAATTCATTAAAGATTAGATAGAATGTATTAAAGTATGCAAGGCAATAGGGCCTAGGCAAACAGCAGAGAAGATAAGCTGATATAAAAATGTAAAGTGGGTATCAGTCAAAGCAGAATCAAGAACTGGCGTCAAGAGTGCAAGAAGGACAAGAGGACAGGCTAGGAATCAATAAGGGGACACCAGCTGGGAGCAACAAACGGATGCCAGCATAGACTTGAATCAAGCTATGTTTGAGTTCCAGCAGTTCCTCACAGGAGTAATGTAGGTGAAAATAAAGAGAAACAGCATTCCTAGAGCTGGATGCATCCAGATCACAGAGGACCTTGCCTTCGGTGGACCTTTGGGGAGCCCCCAGCATGCCCATTGCACACACATGCAGAAATTCCCATGAAATACAGAACCCATGCAAGCATAATCAGTTAGACCCACCCCTGAAGGAAAAGCAGGAAACAAGACTAAGTACCAGACCTGCAACCAAAGGTAAAGATTAGTAAACTGAAAGGTAATAACAGAGTTGGGAATAACACAAACAACAGGAGTCCAGCTTCTCACCTCTAGCCCCACTAAACTCCTTCAGAGGGCAGAGTACTAGGAAATGAAAAGTTGTTGCTCTCTGTATGGTCACCCCCAAAGGTTTTGCCATTACCCTCCAGTGTTTTGCTGAATTCATTTTTGTTGGCCCTAGGATTCTGTGCACTTTACCACTGCTAACCAGTGCTAAGATGCTTGTGCTCTCGCCTCTAAACATGGTAGAATTGGCTTACATCCAAAAGGCATATTTAATTTACTTGTAAGTCCCTAGGAAAGTGGTACTACATGCGCCAAAGGCCTGTAAATTAAATGCTACTAGTTGGCCTGCAGCACTGATTATGCCACCTACTTAAGTACTCCTTTAAACATGTCTCAGGTCTACCATTGCAGCCTGTGTAAGTAGTTTTAAATTGCCAGTTCACCCTGACAAAGTCAACCTTTTGCCAGACCTAAATCTTCCTTTTTAATATACATAAGTCTAGAGTTGCTTCACATATACCAGGCCAAGTGTGTAAGCACAACTATTTATGGTGCCGGAATTTGGGGGTACTGTGATGTTAAAGATATACAGAGGGTGGAGAATGCCTTTCTTAGATTCCTGTTGGCAGTCCCACGATGTACATCGACATATATATGCCATACTGAGCTGGGGCTCTCCTATATTACCGATATAATAAGAGCACAGCCTGCTATGTTATGGCATCGGATCTGGTCTTCCCCAAAAACTACATTCAATCAGAAGGTGATAAAAGATAGCCTGGCATTAGACCACTCACAAAAGATCAGGTGGTTGCAATATATTAAAGAATTCATGAACGATCTGGAACACCCAGAATATTATACCAATCCTTTATTAGTGGGTACTATTTCCAGGAAAGCCTTCAAAAAACAGTGTATGGAACATCTGGAGGCAGATAGATTTGCCAACGAGGCATTGAGGCCCACTGTTCAAAATAACCAATTGATGAGAGTGGGTTTTGGGATCTAGCCTTATTTGATAAGTACAGGAAGTGGATATGATAGATTTGTCCTTATACGTTTTAGGCTGGATACGTTCCATCGCTTGGTCAGCTTTCCCATTGTTAATGACTGGTCTAAAGTTTTACAAAACTGTCCCTGCGATGAAGTCTCTATGCAAACCTCAAAGCATGTGGTTTTATTTTGTAAATATTATGTAGAACAGAGGAGGAGGTGGCTTAAACCGATATTGAAAATATGGGGATTGAGGCAATGCCGCCCAGCGTATCTTGCACTGCAATTTTTAGATAATGAATGTTTTATGAAGTATATTGTTCAATTTTTAAAGAGTACAATTAAGTGCAGGAAAAGTTTATAAAGTTAAGAAGCACCTAAATCAAATTATGGAAATTGGCTTTTTAATGTTTTTTAAATGAAATAATAGTGTTTGTTTTTGGTATATGTTTTATTCTCTAAATGTATGAGATTATGATATATAACTTTGTAATACTGTGCTTTTATGGTTTTTATATCTGATGAGTTAAAAGCCGAATAAAGTTATATTTGATTTGATTTGATATACAGAAGTCACCACTATGGTAGGCCCTAAGCAGCCCATATGGCGGGGTGCAATGTATTATAAAAATTGGCCATGACCTTTATATTTTACGTATCCTGTAGTGAAAAGAACCCCTACAGTTATTTTTCACTACTGCAAGGCCCACTTCTCTGATAGGATAACATTGAAGATCTCTTATTACATTCAATAAGCTGTAACTTCCAATTGGGAGAAGGTAGACAGGTCGAGTTTGGTGTCTAATAAATTATATTTAAAAATGCTCCTTGATGGTAAAGTCAGATCTCTGATCACAATTCTGAAAATGCGACTTTTAGAAAGTTGGTAGCCTCTTGTCCTAACCTTCTGGTGCCTGCAGCCTGATCCTGTGTTACATGACTAGGTGAAGCTGGCAGTTGGTCTTTGTGTATTTCTCCCATACAGCGAGAGAAAGGGAAGATAGGTGCTGGCAGGATTGTCCAGTCTAAGTTAATGAGGGGGAGAAGCTGTCACCTACCACACTTACACATCACAAAGGTTCTGCCTGAGCACTCCCACAAAGGGTTGTGACAAGTCTTTTGTGACCCCAGACAAGCTGGGGCAAGGACAAGGAGGAAGGGGATGGTTGACACCTCAAGGGGTTTGAAACTCCTAGAAGCTTCCTCCACTTCAAAGTGGGCACGAGGTGTAAATGTTGGACCCTCAGACCCAACTCTTCACTACACTCTGGACCTGTGGAAAATTTTGCCAGGCTGAAGGACTGCTGTGCTGCTGAAAGGACTGTCACTCTGTTGGACCACTGCCTGAAGGACTGCTGCCCTCCTAAGCTGACCTGCTGCCCTCTTTCTTGTGTGAGAAGGACTGGACCTGCAATCTGTAACCAGGACCACCAGGAGGAATCCGAGGCCAGTCTGTTCTATCCAGCACCTGGATTCCGCAACTGTGAGTCCTACTCTGCTAAGTGGGGTGACCCTGAGCAAAACTGATGCATCTCCTCTGTTGCGTGGACTTTTCCAATGCAAGGACTTTGCATTGCCTTTGCAGCCTGCAGCCCCACCACTGCTGCACAACGCATCCCCAACAGATGCCCTCATATCAAAAGCCCCTCATCGATGGCAACCTCAACGATGATGCATCGCAATCTCTGCAGCTTCTTTGAAACCAGCCCAAGCTTGAAGCCCACTCGTAGACAGCCTCCTCGACTGTGAAGCAGGATCTTGCATCGCAGCGTCACAGCTCCCTGGAACAGACGCTGTGCGATGCATCTCTGGCCAGGACCTCCCATCGCTTTAGCTGCATGATGCATCCCCGATGTGGGACCTTGAAGCGTTCCGCAGCTAGGATTTAAGGTACTCTTGTTTGGCGGACCTACTTGGGTCCATTTAGCTAGGCCATGCTCCATCGTGGTCAGTCTGATCTTGTGACTTTGTCCTGGCCCATGCAATCAGATAACCGCATTTGGCACTTTGCGCTTTTTGGTGCTATATTCACTGAAATATTTAAATCCACATATCTCCGGTTCTACTGATTGGATTTTTTGTGTTTTGGTCATGTTTTATTTATTAAAATCTACTCTATTTATCTAAATTGGTGTGGGATTTTATTTGTGTATTATTTTCACTGTATTACTGTTTGAAGGGCAGCATAAATACGTTATACGCTCCCTCTAAGTTAAGCCTGGTTGCTCTGTACCAAGCTCCCAGAGGGATGAGCACAGGTTAATTTGGGGTTTGCTTGTGACTTCACCCTGATAAGGATTGTGGTTTCTGCTTGAGTAGCATTTCACCCCCTCAACCAGTAACTCAATTTCTTACAGTAGTTAAAAGAAAGGTGAGAAAATTAACTAAAAGGAAGCACAATAGACTAAAACCACAAATCACCTCCAGTTAAAGCACACAAATTATAATAATTAAAACAATAACGAGTGACATATGGGTCAGGAAACCCCCAAACAATACAAGGAACAGAAAGATAATGGGCAACTAAGAGTAAAAGACTACAAGCAGACGGCAACAGGCAAATAACAGCCAGCAACAGTCTACAGGGGGACTTGCAGTGACTCCAATGAAATAGAGTTTACGATGTGAACAGAGCCAGTTAGCCCCGCCCAATTGTAAGAGCAAGAAACCAAGTAAAACACTAAACCTGGAACCAAAGCTAGGCTTTAGTAAAACGAAAGGTAAAAACAATACACTGGGACCCATCTACTCCCCTGTAGCCCTCCTGAACTCCTTCAGAAGCCAAAGTACTGAGAAAAAAAAGTAAAAAAGGATGGGAAAATTAACTCAAAGAATGCAAAAAATAAAACGTCAAAGTGCCTCCAGCAAGAACTTTGTCACCAATCACTGCCTATTGGAAATGATAAAGATGGCACCCCACTAGCCACTCATCAGAACACAACCGAAGGCAATGCAGCCTCACAAGAAGGATGATTCTGTCTAGAACTGCTCATGAAATGGACTGAGTGGTATCCTATACTCTACCTATGCATATAGACTGAAAGTGATCGCGCCCTGCACATGTTGAAGAACCAGTTGCCAGGTTGATAGTGGACTGCAATGGAACATGCGGAGCCATAACTGGTGAGGGACATAGACAATATGAAACTTCTGTTGGAGTCTTGTTGCTGTAGAAAATACTAGGAGAAATGTTTCCCAGCATCTAAGGAAAATTGGCACTTTGTTATTTTTTTTGCCTCTGCAGGACAAGAATAAGGAAAAATAGATTCTCAAGAAAGATGTGACCTCGTCAGCTATGAATTGTTGGTTTTTCCCACTTGGATCTGCTTTATGAGTCACCTGGGAAACTTTAGCAGCTGAAATCTCCAAGTGAAAGTGAAAATTAGGAGATCGGCAGTGTTCTTCAGATCTCATAATTCCAATGAGGCCGGTAATTGCTGTTACAGACACATCAGAGTTAGAAGGCTACTCATCATGATAAACATGGTGTTTTGCCAGAAAAATTAAAGACTACGTCTGGGCCACCATAAAGCAGTATCTGACCTTGTTTGAGCACTCATAGACCTCACCCAGCTTGTGGTTCCTGAGACCCAAAAAGTGAATATGGCTGAATGTAGGACTTGGGTCCAGGATAAGTTGTCAAAGACACTGGAGTGGCAAAACGACCTCATGGTTTCAGAGGCTACAGAATCCAGCGTTGTCACACCTGGAGCTTTTGGTGCAATAACTGAAGGCATCATTGGAAACTCAAGGGCGGATTTCGAGTTTAGCCAGGGTACTCCATTGGTTTGATGGAGACATTACTCAGCCATCTTGGCCATCTTGAGGGATCTTCGCCTGCCAAATCAAAAGTTGTCAGCCAGCCTCACAGACAACTCTAAACATTGGCAGGCACTACCATGAAGGTGCTTCCTGTCAATGTTGTGAAATTTTGACTGACGACTCCATCAAACATGACAACCCACAGTCAAACGTCTACAATGTTGTGCATTCTTTAAAAAAAAAACCCAAAGAGAGAACTAATGGCCCTAAGACCATGGGAGTTTTCTCTCATGTTGCAGGAGCCATTATTTATTTCACTGTCCCTCACCGCCCAGTTTTATCTGGTAGTAATGAAGAACAAACTCCCCACCCCCTATAATGCCATCCACTTTAAATAGGGAGGATGCCCAGAGCCATTTTAATGCATGGGCAGAGTGGGCTCTGTCCCAGGGCCCCAGGCTTTCAGGGGGCTCCCTGATAGTGTTAGCTCTGTTCTGCAGAGCCCTGCCCTAATGACCTTGAATATTTCTTAAACAGATTTTTTAAATACTATTTTCCTTTAATTTACTTTTGATGTGGGTGATGTGTGAGAGTCCAGTAAATACATTTTGCAGATAAATGTTGTGTTTATGTTTCATGTAACATTCATGTAAAGTTTTTTTTAGATCAAAACAGGGCCTCGCATATGAAAAATGGAAGGGTTTCACAGAGATTATTTGCAGTAATACTGGTGAGCTGCTGCTGTGTTACAATATTGAAAACACACATCACTATCCCTGAAAATGACATGCAAATACATTCAGAATTTGGGCAAATGTTTTTCTGCACTGTCAGGGACCTAGCAAAGAAGGCATGAAAAAGCTGAATTGGATCATAAATTCAAATCTGTTCCGAACAGGGCCCCCCAAAATATGTTTGGCCAGGCCACCCAAAATCCTTAAGATGTCTCTGTGGATGCAGTTACGTAGTAACTTCCGATGTCTTGTACTCTGTCGAGACATTTGAAGAGTCTATCTATGACAGAGCTGAAGTCGGCTCTGTCGTCGACATAATTAAGTTAGTCTGCCTCTAAATCAGTTTGACAGGCCTTTAGTTTGAAGTAGAGGGGACCCCATCACCTTTTTCGACAGAGTACCCTCCTTGCCAAACTGGGAATCAGCCCCTCAGAGTTAATGTACTTGCATTTGAGGGATCCTAGTTAGCATACTGTCTTACCCCACTGGAGGACTTCCACAGAAACAAAAAAAGTAACTTTGAAAACAAACATTTTGACTGGTAAGGCCCACAAGGTTACATGATCCCTGCTCAAACACAATTGACTTGAAGTCATGTTAGGGCCTGAACAACCACAATCATTGATTTTAAATGGAACTTGGTTATTTCTTGGTGTGTTCTGGCTTAAAATCTCAAACATTCACATCTCTGGTTCCCCAAATTTTTATTTTTACCATGTTTGTGCCATTATACTTTTATGCCTTTTGACCTGGTGATTTATGGCTTTTGATTCAAGACATTTGTTATCATATTTTTGTATCCTGAATGTTAGGACAGTGAGGTGGATTTCTCCAGCCTGGCAAGTCTGTCTGTCCAGGATATGAAGAGTGTGTGAAAGATGTAGAGTTTGAGATGAGCCATGATTTTAAGTAAGCTCTCAGAGCCTTCCTAGAAATCAGAGAATCATGTGTCACGTCACAGTAGAGTGGACAACTGCAGCAAGATTGAGAGAGGAAGACCTTCCACAAGAGGTCTTTTGGCTTACACCTATCCAGTGCTGGGGATAGTGTGTCTACCCTGGCTTGACCCCCTTCTGAGCTGAAAGATAACATGCTGCAGTACGAAGAGAAGAAAGCTGAGAGAGAGCTGAAGTTACAATGGATATGCTGGTCTTAGAGTAGAAGAATCTTGTAGCTAAAAGAAAAGGGATGCAGAAGAGAAAAGTGCTGCTACAGCTCTGACTGAAGAGGAGAAAAATGCCACAGCATGCCTTGTCCTCGAGGATAGAAAGCTGGCTACTGAGGAGAAAAATCTTTCTTTGTTATTTAGGAGAAGCATTGTCCTAGGAGGAATGGAAGGCTGAACTGGCTCTTCAGTAGAGCCAGACAAGGATGGACTTGAATGCCATGTAGGTATCAGAGTCTAGTGAAGATAGTGGCAGTGAGAAGGGGAGTATATTGCACCAGTGGTGAAATACTCACAACTTCATTTGTTGTATCCAGTTCTATGACTAGTGACAACTTTGTGAAATTCTTTTGCATTTAATATGAATGAGGTACAAAGGAAATGATGGGGTATCATCTTTTTGGGGATGTTTCATCTTCAGGGGAGGGATGCAGACCTTACCCTAGATGAGGAAGAGAGGAAATAATATATATATATTTTGTAATTCTTTTTATTTTATTAAATACATTAATGCATAGCACAATAGTACAAACAAAGTTCAGTTTGTTCATCCATTTGGTCCATACCTGGGAGACGGTTACCACTACTCCCTGAAGCTTACTTTTAACTATTTTAGATCTGTTGATAGTCCATCCATTATTGTACACCCTCAGACAGTGTCTACCCCCCTGCATCATGCTGATGGACCTAGTCCCACAGTTATAATCCCCTGTATTTTACCCAATGTCCCCAGACTTTGTCCCATTTACCCGGGCATCCCCGGCTCTGGTATATTACTTTTTCTGCCATGCAGCACCAGTCTAAGTCTTGTTCCCAATCCTTCACTGCTGGTGGTTGTGCTTTCCCCCATGATTTGGCAATGTTTCTTTTGGCTACTATATCAGCGAGTCTTAACCATAATGTGTTATGTTTAGTCCAGTTTGTTTCTTCCATAACACACAATAGATGCCATCGGGGTTCTAGTGGGACTGCCTCTCCCGTCACCTTTGACATCACGGTCGTGACTGCCCTCCAGAATCTGAGGAGTCTGGGGCAGCTCCTTATTGTATGGAAGAAGCTGCCTTCCTCCCCACATCCCCTCGCACATTTATTTGAATCACATTTTCCCACTTGATGGAGCCTCGATCTGGTTGTATAAGACCTATGTATAATTCTAATTTGTATCAGGCGAAATCGTGCTCTTATAGCTACCTCTTTGGGGCTCTGTATGACCTCCAGTCAGTCATCTTCTTCTATAATCCCGCCATCCGTTTCCCACTTCTCCCTAAGGGCTAGTAATGGGTCTGGTGTGTTATTCATAATCTTTTTATAGACAAGGGAGGTTGCCTTCTCTGTTATTGGGTCTACCAATATTCTGTCTTCAAGTGGAGCTGTTTCTGGTATTCGTTCGCCCCCGCTAACATGTGTCTGTAAAGCATGTTTCAATTGTATGTATCTGAATTCCTCAGAGTTTGGCATTTGATATTCTCACTGCAGTTTAGGGAAGTCTACCATCTTTTGATTTTCCCAAATGTCCCCCAAGTATTCAATACCCAGGAGTGCCCATGCGCGGAATCCCTTTCGTCCCCACAGATCCCCCAGAAGATCACTGTCCCATAGAGTGGTTTGCTCCATTATTTTTCCTTCCCAGCCCAGGAAGTTGTTCACTTCTCTCCATAGCCTCACTGTTGTTTGCGTGTTTCGGTAATTTATTCGACACTTTCTTGCTATATAAGGCTTCCAGATACCCCCTTTGTCCCATTGACCAGTGATCCACTCGGTATGCCGGTTCGTCTCGTCCCACGAAGACCCAATCATTGATCGTCACCAGCTGAGCCGCCCAATAATATTTATGTATATCTGGGACTGCTATCCCACCATCGTATGGTCCCCTCTGTAGTTTAGTTAACGCTATCCGGGGGCTGCCTCCATCCCATAATAACTGTCTCATTTCAGAGTCTATTTTTTGGAAATATCCCATAGGTATCTTATATGGGGTATTTTGTAGTGTGTATATTAGGTGTGGTAGTGCCATAATTTTGAAGATGGCGGCCCGTCCCATTTATGATAGGGGCAACTTTCGCCAGTGTGCCACGTCGTTCCTTAGCCTAAGTAGTTGGGGGGTCAAGTTGTCATCTCTAAATTCATTTTCTGTTTGTGTAATCACCATTCCCAAGTATTTAAATGTCGTTTTGATCACCAGGGCCTGCCCTACGGTCGCCAGGAGAGGCTCTTCTCCTGCCAATACAAATTTAACGATTTACTCCAATTTATTTTATATCCGGAGTAGCTGCTAAACAATTGGAATATTTGCAGTATCTGGTGTATCATGGAGCGGGGCCTGGTGACATACAGGAGAATGTCGT
The DNA here is from genome assembly GCA_963921515.1 of Calotriton arnoldi. Lineage (NCBI taxonomy): Eukaryota > Metazoa > Chordata > Amphibia > Caudata > Salamandridae > Calotriton > Calotriton arnoldi. The sequence continues at coordinate 16,950 of CAWUFW010026358.1, forward strand.
CTGCGTAAAGCAAAAATCTTTCTTCCCATTCTCTTCCGATCTGTATACCCTTTATCAATGGGTCAGCTCTAACCCATACCACTAATGGCTCTAGTGCAAGTGCAAATAACATGGGTGAAAGTGGGCATCCCTGTCTTGTACCCTTGGGGTCCGTATACAGTAGCTGAAACCAAGCTCGAAGATTAGGGCCAAAGCCAAAACGCTCCAATACTGCAAATAAGTATTGCCATTCTATGCTGTAGAACGCCATTCGGGCGTCTAATGACAGCAGTACTGCATTCTCTTCCAGTTTGGTCTTGGTTACATATTGCACCCCATATAAGCGACTTAGATTTCATCTAGTGCTTCGCTTAGGCATAAAGCCTGATTGGTCCAGGTGGATCAATTCAGTTATTACTTTGGTGAGTCTGGTAGCTACAATCTTGGCCAGGACTTTCGCTTCTATATTTAACAAGGAGATTGGTCTGTATGAGGAACAATCTTCCGGAGGTTTGCCCTGTTTCGGGATGACTACTATTGTGGCCGTTCTCTGGTCCTCCGGCAAACTACCCTGTTGTAGTGATTCCTCAAACATACATAACATATGTGGAGCCACCAGAGTCGCCACTCCCTTATAAAACTCAGCAGGTATGCCGTTTGGCCCTGTTGCCTTGCCCGATTGTAAAGAGCTTATGGCCCCGCAAATTTCCTCTTACGTGATGTCTTTCTCCAATTGTTCCTGGTCTGTCTGTGAAAGGGTAGGGAGATGCATATCGTCTAAGAGATCCACACAGTCCCCCTTGTTGCGGGTTGTGTAGGATCTGTATAGTTGTTCATAGTAGAACGCAATTGCCCCCGGTATAGTCTCTCCCGTCTTACAGGGGTCGTCCTTTAGGTTTTTAACTTCCAATACCCAGTTTCGCTCTCTATCTCTCTTCTCAAGCCATGCCAATAGTTTCGTGACTTTGTCCCCTATGTCATATATTCGCCTCTGGGTTGCGCTTGCATATTCCCTGACCTTTCATTCCGCTATATCCTGTAGTTCGTGTAGCTTCAACCGAATTAGGTGGTCTATCCCTACATCTGGGTCTGATGATTTTGCAAGTTTCATCTCTTTCTGCCCTAATTCATTTTCAAGTATTTCATATTGGAGTTTCCTTTCTTTCTTCCCCCCCCCGCCACAACTGGTGAGCCCACCGACCCCAGATTATCCTGAAAGTAGTGCTTAGTGTTTTCGCGTATCTTCTCTTGTATCTGTTTATTTTTAAGGAACCAGGGATTCATACGGGGCGGTAGATTATTTGTGTTAAAGGGGCCTACTAGTCTTACCTCCACGGTGAGTGGTCGGATAGGCCTCATGCCTTATGTTGCGCTCCGTGGAAGCTGCCTGCCTCAGGACAGAGCGTTAGGATATAGTCTAATCGGGAGTACCCCCGATGTGGTGCTGAGATGTACGTGTATTGTTTTGCAATTGGGTTATGTGCACGCTATATGTCTAGCAGCCCCATTGCCTCTACAAATTTCTTTATTGCTTCTATTCCCCCTTCGTTCTTGGCGCTCGTTACTCTATCCATAGCAGAGTCCATTACTGCATTGAGGTCTCCGCCCATCACCAGCACCCCTTTTGGAAATTTTAACAGTAATGAGCTCAATTCAGGTAGTGTGTCAGAGTGCATTTTGGGCGGTACATACACCGAGCACAGATTGATGACCCGACCCTCCCATATGCCGGAGAGTGCCACATATCTACCCAGCTTATCTTGCCACACCCGTTGAGGCACCAAGGGAAATTTTGTTTTGACTAGTATTCCCACTCCCCTTGATCCGGACGTCAAACCAGCATGTGCCACTAGTTTGTAGCCGAATCTATCTAGTGCCTTGCACGTGTTTCCCATTAGGTGTGTTTCTTGTATGAGGACTATATCTGGTGCATGCCATCGGATATGCTGCATCACCATTGTTCGCTTAATTTTGTTACCTAGGCCATTTACATTCCAGGTCATGATCATTAAGTCTTGTCTAGTGGGGGTGTATATCGCTGGTGTCACCTGATGCTGCTTGTCAGGGGGTTGTAGCGTCATTGTTACTTTTATACAGGTTTCCAGTGTATGTATAACTTAGTGCCCTGGGTGTGATTCAAAGTGTCATCTTTGCTTCTTCGAGTTCCTTCCCCTCTTTCCCCATGTACGTTGCGACTATGCATTGGATGTGCTGTGTACTACTAACCAATAAACATGAACCCCCAACCAGCAAAACTCCCCTCTTTCTGCTACCCTGCACAGTGGGCTCTGAACTACCCACCCCTCAATTTGCAGAGCACCTGTTGCCCCATAACGGAACCTACAAACTTCGGGCGGGCTTTAGCCGAATACTTGCCCACCGGAATCAACCTTCATCCCCCTTCTTGGAGCTGTTACACTTCTTTTGTTTCGTAAGGACTCATTATCATTAACCATTACACATGCTCTGTTGTCCAAGTTACGGTATTGCTTTATGCATAATGTCAGTTTATTATCACTGCAGTTCCACGATATTCCTCTTATCGAGTTCAGGTTCTCTAACTCTGTTTTTATCTATTCTATGGTCCAGTTTGGCACTCTTGATAAGCATTGTTCACCCAACTAACTCAGTCCTTGGAGCGGTCCCGTATTTCTCCTTGTTGTAAAGGGCCATGTGGGGAGCTACCCCCAGCCTCTGTTTCAGATTCTGCAGCTGTGCTTGTAGCTCGGTTCCTGCGTCTCGTCCTTCCTGCTATTCTTCATCCGTCGAGTCTCCGTCGAGTCATTCCCATACTTCTTCCGGGGTGGTGAATCTCCACACCTTGCCCTCTGCTGTTATCCTGAGGGTGGACGGAAAGAGCATTGAGTATTGAATGTCCTTTGCCCGTAATGCTTTCTTTACCTCAAGGAAAGATCTTTTTGCTTGTTGCACTATTGTGGTAAAATCTGGGTAAAATGATATGGTTGCATTGTCTAATTTGAGTGGTGGGGCATTTCTGGCAGCCTGGAGGATCACGTCTCGGTCTCTGTAGTTAAAGATGCGGGCAATAATCGGGTGCGGTGGGGCTCCCGGTCTTGGTCGTGTGCCCGGGATTCTTTGCGCCCTTTCAAATGAGTAAAACTTGGATAAGCCCTTAGGTTCGAGCCTGTTTCCCACTAGTTCCTCCACAAATAGATCTACCGCCGGTCCTTCTGCACGTTCCGGTATGCCAATAATGCGAACATTATTGCGGTGAGAGCGACCTTCCTGATCCTCCAGTTTTGCCTCCAATGCATTTGTCGTAGTAGTGAGTTCCTGTACCCGTTTCTGAAGTGCTTTTGTGTCTACTACTAGTATGTTAGTTACATTCTCAATCTCTTTCACTTTAGAGCCCATGTTTCACAGGTCTGCCCGTATGAGTGAGACTTCCGTGGTCACCATGACTATTTTCCCCGCGAGATCCGCTCGTACCTCCTGATGCACTGTCATAATATCTTGTAATGTTGGTCCTAGCACCTCTGTGGTGGATGTAGTGGTATTGTCTGGCTCTGTCTCTATACTGTTCACTTGGTCTTTAGGCAGTGCGTACTTATCCAATTTTGTTTGTTGGATGCTACGATGGCCTGTCCTACCCGTCATGGCTTTGGGATGTTTTTACCAAAGGGGATGATGGACGGAGCGTTAGAGCAAATCAAACACTCACCCCCAGTCAACTGATCTGGGTTTAATCCATCATCATTCTTTAGCTCACTCCACCACCCCAGTTCAGACATGGCCATATGCAAATCAGTCTGACCCTGTGCCTCATGGGAACAGTCCAGCCCGAACTGCCAAGCCATGTCTTCCCTGGACCGGAAACAAGCATCCTGGGACCGGTTTCGGGTTCATAACCCTCATCAGCCAGGCTATCTTGAATCCAGTGGCAAAGTGAGCAAGGGACCCACGTCTGGGCATACCCTGCCAACTTAGGGCGAACAAAGCAATACCAAAGGGGATGATGGACGGAGCGTTAGAGCAAATCAAACACTCACCCCCAGTCAACTGATCTGGGTTTAATCCATCATCATTCTTTAGCTCACTCCACCACCCCAGTTCAGACATGGCCATATGCAAATCAGTCTCACCCTGTGCCTCATGGGAACAGTCCAGCCAGAACTGCCAAGCCATGTCTTCCCTGGACCGGAAACAAGCATCCTGAGACCGGTTTCGGGTTCATAACCCTCATCAGCCAGGCTATCTTGAATCCAGTGGCAAAGTGAGCAAGGGACCCACGTCTGGGCATACCCTGCCAACTTAGGGCGAACAAAGCGATACCAAAGGGGATGATGGACGGAGCGTTAGAGCAAATCAAACACTCACCCCCAGTCAACTGATCTGGGTTTAATCCATCATCATTCTTTAGCTCACTCCACCACCCCAGTTCAGACATGGCCATATGCAAATCAGTCTGACCCTGTGCCTCATGGGAACAGTCCAGCCCGAACTGCCAAGCCATGTCTTCCCTGGACCGGAAACAAGCATCCTGGGACCGGTTTCGGGTTCATAACCCTCATCAGCCAGGCTATCTTGAATCCAGTGGCAAAGTGAGCAAGGGACCCACGTCTGGGCATACCCTGCCAACTTAGGGCGAACAAAGCGATACCAAAGGGGATGATGGACGGAGCGTTAGAGCAAATCAAACACTCACCCCCAGTCAACTGATCTGGGTTTAATCCATCATCATTCTTTAGCTCACTCCACCATCCCAGTTCAGACATGGCCATATGCAAATCAGTCTGACCCTGTGCCTCATGGGAACAGTCCAGCCTGAACTGCCAAGCCATGTCTTCCCTGGACCGGAAACAAGCATCCTGGGACCGGTTTCGGGTTCATAACCCTCATCAGCCAGGCTATCTTGAATCCAGTGGCAAAGTGAGCAAGGGACCCACGTCTGGGCAAACCCTGCCAACTTAGGGCGAACAAAGCGATACCAAAGGGGATGATGGACGGAGCGTTAGAGCAAAGCTGTTACATCACTGACCTTGAACCAACCATCCAGTGCTCTGCAAAAAGGCTCCACACACTCCAGCCATGTCTGGGAATCAGGTTTCTTACTCTGCCTAAACTTGTCCCTGTTCTTCTCAAGGATAAGACCATAACTTGTAAGGAGGGTGCCTTCATCTCAGGGTAGGTGAGGTCATGTGGTCTCCTCAAGGCTAGCAGTGTGTCCCTTCCCTCCACTGTGAAGTGATTCCATATTCCTGCCTCACAATTTTTCACAGGGACCTCAGTCATGTGAAGCGCTGCTTCATATCCCTGAAGGCGTCTCTGGATGCCATCCCCCTTGGTATACTCTTTCCCTATATGTTTTGGCAAGTGCACCACTTTTTCAAACTGCATGGATGAAACGCTGCCACCATCTGTGCAGTTCTTGGCCTTCAAGTCCAACTCCTTTAAGCTCAGCTCGTGAGCTAGCATCATTTTTCTGTCTTCAGCTGCCAATTTATCCTTTTAGAGCTCATTCTCAAGCCTTTCTAGCTCAAATTAATGCCCTCCTGGCTTCCAGCCTGTCCTCCAGCTCCTCTGGGAACTGACCTCTGGAAGAAACACTGCTGCTTGCCCTGGAAGCTGCCTTCCCCCCGGCGGATCCTGATGTACAACATCCCCATGCAGGCTCTGCTCCTCCACTTCCACATTATCATTCCCATCCTCTGGGTGCCCACCAGCTTCTTTTGCTTCTCACCAGGCCCTCAGGACATTTTTAGTGAGGCTCCTAATAGGACATTTGAGCTCCTTGCAGAACGTTTTGAGCTGAGGTACCATATTGGTCTCCAACCTCTCTAGCTCTGAAACACTGACTCTGCAGCTCAAACTAATGGCTCACCAGACTGAGACATGAGTTGTAGACCAAAAACTCAGGAATTGGAAAGGAGAGAAAAATCAAAAACAGTATGTGGCTGTCTAATAATCTGCGATCTGGTAATAGTGTACACCAATCACTGTGTGCAAAGTACAACCACTGGCCACCAATGTTAGAAATGGGGTCTCTAGTTGTCAGTGGTTTGCATCCTGAGCAAGTAGTAACCCTCTCTCTAGTCAGGGTAAGGGCATTACACAGCTAAGATAACACCTTCTTACACCCTTTCTAGCTTGGCACGAGCAGTCAGGCTTCTCTCAGAGGCAATGTGTAAAGCATGTGTACATACAAACACAGTAACATAGTGAAAACACTACAAAAGGACACCCCACCATTTCAGAAAAATAGCCAATATATATCTGAATAAAACAAACCCAAAATAACACAAATCCAACATACAGAAGTAAAGATATCACTTTAAAAAGGTGTAAATCATTTCAGTCCATAGCAATCTATTGATCCTTCACTTTTAGCACCAAGTACCTGGGATGCATCAAAATCAAGGAAGAAAACAGGCACAGGGGAGGTGAGGTGCCGGAAAAGCCAAGTGATGCCTTAGTTCCTTACTCCCAGGAGAGGTGATGTGTCGGTGAGTGCTTGCAATGTTCAACACTCCATCCATCATCCCCTTTGGTTTTGCTATGTTCGCCCTAAGTTGGCAGGGTATGCCCAGACGTGGGTCCCTTGCTCACTTTGCCACTGGATTCAAGATAGCCTGGCTGATGACGGCTGTAAGCCAGAAACCGGTCCCAGGATGCTTGTTTCCGGTCCAGGGAAGACATGGCTTGGCAGTTCGGGCTGTACTGTTCCCATGAGGCACAGGGTCAGACTGATTTGCATATGGCCATGTCTGAACTGGGGTGGCGGAGTGAGCTAAAGAATGATGATGGATTAAACCCAGATCAGTTGACTGGGGGTGAGTGTTTGATTTGCTCTAACGCTCCGTCCATCATCCCCTTTGGTTTTGCTATGTTCGCCCTAAGTTGGCAGGGTATGCCCAGACGTGGGTCCCTTGCTCACTTTGCCACTGGATTCAAGATAGCCTGGCTGATGACGGCTGTAAGCCAGAAACCGGTCCCAGGATGCTTGTTTCCGGTCCAGGGAAGACATGGCTTGGCAGTTCGGGCTGTACTGTTCCCATGAGGAACAGGGTCAGACTGATTTGCATATGGCCATGTCTGAACTGGGGTGGCGGAGTGAGCTAAAGAATGATGATGGATTAAACCCAGATCAGTTGACTGGGGGTGAGTGCTTGCAATGTTCAACACTCCGTCCATCATCCCATTTGGTTTTGGGATGTTTTTAGTCTTACAATTATTGAGATGTCGCCTCTATGCAGTTGTGTGGACGGGGAGGGAAAGCAGGGTGGACCAGCCAATATCAAGGAGCAGGTAGGGTCCCAGCAGTACTCACCGTCACCTGCACTGGTAGGATCCTGGTTCCTGTCGGCCTGTAGGGCTCCCTGGCTGAGCACCTGGTATCTCCTCTTGAATTATGTCTGCCGCCTACATTTCTTTCATCCCCAGCATCACGATCTGGAGTAGCTCTTTGCGATATATTCCCAGTTTTGGCAGAGTTCCCCCTCGTGCCACTCCCTGCTGCTTCGTAATTCAAGGAGCACCTATCTCTATCTTTCTATGCCTTTCTGGGCACCAGCTGGTAGACCGGGTGCACTGCCAGTACCTCCCTGGTCGGGTCCAATTTATGGGACAGGGCCGATAGTCCCGGCTTGCTCCGCCCTGTCGCTTATGTTGCATGTTGTGGGCTGTTATACTCTAGCTTGGTGTTTGAGGCCTACTATCTTTAGGCCCGGTCCGTTATACTTTAAGGTTTTCCCTCCTGCCGCACAGATGTTGTTATATGATCCCACAGCAGGGTAGGCAACTGTGTCTCCGCTGGTCGCCGCGCTGCCCCGGGTTGTGGAGTCTCTGCACTGCGGGTTCTGCCCAGCATCTCTGACCGCTCCGCTCAATCAGTTGGGGGCACTGCGGTTGGCTCTTCTATTCTCGCTGGGGCTGGCAGCAGGATCTTCGTTACCGGATCAGTTCTTGGTGTTTGGCCGAAGGGGCTCCCGCTTTCCCCTGGTTCCGTCACCGGAGTCCCCCCTGCGCCACTTCAGCCTCAGCAGCCGGTGGGCTCCCTGCTTATCCGCCCTGGGCTCACCTTTTCCTTCATTTGCTGCCTTGCAAGGCTTTTTCTGGGTCCCAGCTGGTAGACCGGATGCACCATGAGTACCTCCCTGGTCGGGTCCAATCATGGGAGAGGGCAGCGGCCGATAGTCTTGTCGCTTGTGTTGCGTGCTGCGGGCTGTTATAATCTGGCTCAGTGTTTGGGGCCTACTATCTTTAGGCCCGATTTGGTCTGTTGTATTTTTAGGCCTTCCCCCCAGCCACACAGATGTTATTAAAGGATCCCAAGGCAGGGCGGGCATTCGCGACTTCGCTGGCCGCCGCATCGCCTTGGGTTGTGGAATCTCTTCACTGTGGGTCCCTCCCCGCATCTCTCTTGGGGCACCGTGGTCGGCTCTTCTATTTTCGCTGGGGCAGGCGGCCAGATCTTCATTGCCAGATCTGTTCTTGGAATCTGGCCGAGGGGGCTCCCGCTCCCTCCCGATTTTGTCACCTGAGTCCTTGTCTGCGTAGGCCATCCGGAGCTCACAGCAATCACTGGGCCGAATTATGGTCCTCGCGTCGTCGATTCAAATGCGCCCCCACCATCACTCAAACTTGGAATTTTTCCCCACTTTCTATTACAGATGATCTTTCGTTCCACTATCTTTTGTAGTTAGCTCGTTGTGGAGGATAATTTCAGGATATTTGGGGGATATTTGGCTCAATCCGGCGGAGCTCCTCTAGCTTGCGGCCATTTTCTTTCGCGACAAGCCACGCCTCCCCCGAGTAAATAATATTCAATCATGAGGTGCACTATGTTGAGACAGAGTGGGCCTACCCCTGAAGAGTATCATAAGATGTTCAGGGATACAACGAAGGGATCACAGTAGTCACGGACAGCTTTTATATGCCTCATTGAAATCACTGGGGTTTTATAGATGCCTCACTAAAATCTCTGGAGGCTAAGTAAAGGGCAGCAAGGTAGCTACTTAAAATGGGCTATATGACTTAATTATGAAGGAGAACATATTGTGTAATTATTTTATGAAGCTGCAGCAGCATCTAGTGGATTCCAGGCTAACAAATCTTATGGGGGTTGGGAAAGATGTTGGTTTCTGAATCAGCACTATCATATCTAAGAAGGCATCAAAAGTGATCCAGAGGATGAGCTGTGCCCCAGCATGGGAAAGAAGTGAGGGACAATGAAAATAGGAAGAAGTTCTTAAAAGGACCCCAAAATTCTGACAAAGGGGAGAGTCCACACCATCTTGTGACAGAGGAGGTATGTACAAGGGAAATAGCTCCTCTCTGCTTTGATTGTCTGTAGACATGGCTCAAGCAAGGGGACTCTTCCTCTTCTAAGAAGGTCCATAGTGTTTGGCAGTCCATGGGAACTGCTACTGCAGGGCTGGGCCAGTGGGGACAGAGAACTGGACATAGATTACACTAGCATTAAAAGGTAAAAAGCAAGTTGAATCCAAGCCCTACATGCCTTCTACAGTTTAATCCATTTTCTACAAGCATTCCAACACTAAGAAGTACAGGCAGGGGCTCTCTATTGACATTATTATGATTGTGAAAAACTGTGAGACCCAGGAGCCGGCATGACTACAGTGAGGTATCAGCAGGTGCTTCAAGGGAATATTATCCATGATGAGTGCAACCTTGTAGTGAATGGAGACAGTGAGGTGAACTACTTTCCACACCAAGGGCTATCCTGGATTGGGGCCATTACTGATCATAATATATTTTGCTGTAATCCCAGTACGTTTTTGCGGCTATTTGTTGTGAAATTACTCTGAACACTTTGCAAGAAAGCAGAAAGATTTAGAACTCATGCTAAAATGTTTGATTGTTTGAGTGGGTGCTTATGGTCACTGAAGGGAGAGAGTCTGTCAGGTGAGTTAGGGGGACTTGGGCTCTGAATCAGTGGTCAAAGTTTCCACATGAAAGAGGGGGATCAAGGGGCATGGGATACACAGCCATCAAATTGTCATGGTAGGGACAAAATACCTAACCTAGAGAGAGAGGACCAGGCACCTGATGGTAAAGATATCTGCTGTGGGAGTGCTGCCAAAGCCAACTGAGTTGCAAACTGCAGGAGGACCCACCCAACCTGATTGTAGAAGAGTGAAGAAAAAGTGTCTTACTTTAGAAGGCATTTGGTGAAAGACTGAAGAAAAAGAAAAAGGGATCATGGATCCCACAGCATCTACAAAACAGTGCGCTTTACAATGTACCGAAATACACTGAACTTTGTTCGCTATTAGAATAGTGCTATGTCAGTGCAATAGGGCATTTTTTGTTGGCCCCTGGTATCTCCTTAGCCATTTTTACCGGACCCAAATGGCCACCAAGGTAAAGGCAAAGGTATTTTGTTGCTCCTGTGTGATGTGCCATCAAATAATATGTCTGAGATAGGTACCTTGAATTTAGCAGGAGAAAGGTGTGAGAAACCTCATTCATACAGGGTGTAGCAGACGCGCACTGAGACATAAGATTGCCAAGCACTTGAATAAAGCCAACATGAATGTAGAACAAGTGAAGAGTTGATCAAATAGAGGAATGATCAGAAGGCAACTTTAATAGAATGTCTACCTAGCAGAAAGTGTAGACAATCCAAGAAAGGTAGACTGCTGCTATGGCATATAGACCTTGTCCACCCGAAACCCGCTAAGGGTTCTGTATGTCAACTGTCTAAAACTCAACTACACAAGGAATGACATGACATATTAATTGTGCTAGATAAAGGAGGAGTAGAGGAGAGCGAACCCCACCCTGATCCCCTACCCAAAAGTAGGATTTATTGCTCAGTGGAGAAAGTGGCATTTTCTTCCACACTGATAGTAGAGTGGCAATGAGACTGTTGCCAGTTACTGGGTCACTTCTCCAGTTTGTTCTTGCTGACACCTGGCCTAACCAACTGGTGTACCCATGTCATAGATACTGGTGACTGCTTGCCTGTTTCAAATAGGATTTGCAGGTTTCTAGATAAATTAGCAATCAGCATCAAAGAAGACGTATTAGAAATATTTCCCCAAGGGATTATGGAAGTGATAGTAGCCTATGGTTCAGGCTGGCAAATTTGGTGTCAAATGGACCTGAAAACTAATATTCTAGGTGAACCATAGGGGGGTGCAAAGCAGTCACAATGAATAATGCCAACCCCACACCATGAGATTGTGAGGGCATTAAACAGTTAGTGGCTGACAAGTCCCTTTGCATTAATATCTGGCTATTGCTAGATTGCCCTAACTGAGAGTGCAAATGAGAGAATGTCATTCTGTATGTGAAGAGCCAGTTGCATGCTAAATCAATGCCCTTTAAGATGAAGAAAGCTCCTAATATCTTTCAGAGTCCGATGAACCTAATCCTATCTGGGCCAGAAGACTTTGTGCCTTATTTATAAGAAGTGTTGCATCGCTGCGACAAAGCAGCGATGCAACACTTCTCAGTGCGCCCTCCTTGTGACACCAGGGATGCGCTGTATTTACAGTATGTCGTATCATGTCGCAAGGAGTTACAGGTACATCAGTATTACTGATGTATCTGTAGGCGCAAAATTGATGCATTGCTGGGGTGTGTCTGAAAACAGACGCAACTCCAGCAATGTGTCCTTTCACATGGGGAAAGCCCCATGTGAAAGGGCCTGCATCACCCTTACGCCTGCCATGAGGCAGGCGTATGGTTTTGACGCAATGGCGCCCTAGAAGTCGTGCACTGAAATCTTATAGATTTCAATGCGCCACTTCTACGAGGCTTTGATGTGGGGGAACGCCCATCGTGCATACATTATACCTGACGCAGGTATAATGTAGCGCAGGGGTTTACGAAGTGACGCATCTGCCTAGATGCGTCACTTTGTAAATATGGACCAACGTGGTGCATTATTTATACCGCCGCAGCATCACAAAAAGTGACACAACGGCAGCGTAAACGTGACGCAGGGCTTGAAATGTGAAAGGGCCTGCATCACCATTACACCTGCCATGAGGCAGGCATATGGTTTTAGCGCATTGGCGTCCTAGAAGTGGCGCACTGAAATCTTATAGATTTCAATGCGCCACTTCTATGAGGCTGTGACGTGGGGGAACGCCCACTCTGCATACATTATACCTAACGCAGGTATAACGTAGCGCAGGGGTTTACAAAGTGATGCATCTGTCTAGATGTGTCACTTCGTAAATATGGAGCAATATGGTGCATTATTTACGCCGCCCCAGAGTCACAAAAAGTGATGCAACGGTGGCATAAATGTGACGCAGGGCTTCATAAATAAGGCCCTTTGGGCCTTATTAACGAGAAGTGTTGCATTGCTGCGACAAAGCAGCGATGCAACACTTCTCAGTGCGCCCTTCTTGCGACACCAGGGATGCGCTGTATTTACAGTACGGCGCATCATGTTGCAAGGAGTTACAGATGTGGGCGCAAAAGTGACGCATTGCTGGGCTGTGTCTGAAAACAGACGCAACTCCAGCAATGTGTCCTTTCACATGAGGAAAGCCCCATGTGAAAGGGCCTGCATCACCCTTACGCCTGCCATGAGGCAGGCGTATTGTTTTGACGCAATGGCGCCCTAGAAGTCGTGCACTGAAATCTTATAGATTTCAATGCGCCACTTCTACGAGGCTTTGATGTGGGGGAACGCCCATCATGAATACATTATACCTGACGCAGGTATAATGTAGCGCAGGGGTTTACGAAGTGACGCATTTGCCTAGATGCATCACTTTGTAAATATGGACCAACGTGGTGCATTATTTATACCGCCGCAGCATCACAAAAAGTGACACAACGGCAGCGTAAACGTGACGCAGGGCTTCATTAATAATTTTCAGCTGCTTGGCTGACATTGCTGTCTATAGCTCCAGCAGATCAACTGACGTACCGCAGGGTAGTGATACAGGTGCTGACATTTGCAGACTTGACTATCAAGTGTCTGACAGGCCATGGATCTATTGTCTACCTTTGGCTACAGGTTAATAGGGCTCTTGTGCAGTCTCCTTAGCCTAACATAAAGACCATCATGACCATGGAGCCTCCTCCAACACACGAGAGCCTTTTTAGGTCTCACTAGACACCAGCACAGATTTGTGAAGTGGCATAGGGGCATAGTTGCCCACTTGACTGAACAGATATTGTAAAACCAGCCCAGAAAGTTTCACTGGCTACAGGAGTCTAGGAAGGTTTTTGACACCTGATGAAGGCAATGTATATTGCACCAGAGCTTAAGGCTCCTTACTTCATGACAGATATTTAGTACAAAAAGACACATTTGAGCAGGGCATAGCGGCAGTACTTTCTCAGAATAATACTGAAATGCAGGCTCAACCCATAATGTTCATTAGCTGGCAGTTACTACCTAGGTTGCAGTGGTAAAATATTATTGAGAGGGAGGTCTTTGTGTTGTGCCGTCGTTGAAGAAGGTGGCACCATACCTTCTTGGGATTCATTTCCTGGTTTAGAATGATCACAGACCATTCATGTGGCAGATGCCAGTGGATAGTCCTCAATATTTGAGATGGTCCATCTCCCTGCCAGGAGTTGACTGAAGCAGACGACTCTACTACAGAGGGTTTATACAGAGTCTTCTACTTTGATGATGAGAAGGTTTTTATTTATTGAGAAGCTTCTTGAGTGTACTTTTCACAAATTTTAACACAATTCTTAAAGTTTTCCTAATGTAATCAACACTCTCTTTTTTAGCAATAGATCATTCCCAGTTCACAAGACCACATATTTCACTATAAACTCCATCTTCCAGCTTTTCCAAATAAATAAAGGTGCCCCACAAATCGAAAACCAAGCAGAAGTGAAGGCATTTAGCAGTTTGACTGCACTTGTTGAGAGAACGGGATAGAGCAGGGCAAGGAGTGCTCTTGTGCAGAGTACAGAGCGTAAAGGAGCAAGTAGGGCACGCAAGCATGAACCCCTGGAGGCTGGAATCCCTCCGGAGTCCACGGAGCCCTGAAGCTGAAGGGCCGGGAGTTTGGAGTGTTCTGGTGTGCTCTGGGGTTTGGTGGGGGTTGGTGACTGGACAGCACCGGTGTGGGGAGATGTCGGCGAGGAAGGTGCTGCATCCCCAGGCAACAAATGTTTCAGAATTGTATTTTCCCTGCCCTAGGAACTATTAACAGTAGCAGGGGGTCCTTTATTTTGACATTAGCTGCATCCCCAGGACACATAAGGGAGTGATATTTGATTCATGGAAGTGACCGGAGGCACTTGTGCCATGGATGTGCTTCCTAAGACAAACATCACTTTACCCTGGTTTTGCCTGCCCAGTGGTTAATCTGGAAAACAATAAGTGTCAAGGCCCTCGTCAGGAGGACACAGCAGCTTGCACTATCCATTGTCCCTGCCAGCACTGCCAATTATACTATCAACACAATTACTAACCCTCACACTCCTACAAGTGTGACAATTCATGCTATTCAAGGCCCTAAAGCTGTAAAAATGGCTTAGGTGAAGCATATTAGTGATTGTTAATGCATATTAAAACAATAAATTGCTGTTATTGTGCTCATTCCTAAATTCTACAGAGAGCGCCACCATGTGACAGACTGTCACAAGCGCCGTTTCTAAGAATTAAGTGCCGGTGCCAAGCACCTGAAACCACCAGCTCAAATTAAGCACTGTGCTTGCCCCCTCATGCTGCTGGTACTTGCCGCTGGCTCACGTTAACCCTCACCCAGTAGTTGTCCATTTGTATTCTCATTTTGCAGTGGAGGCCAAAGGTGAATCAAGTCACAGAACACTAAGGGGTGCGGTGGGGGCTGGTTCAGGACCGGTTGAGGCAGGCATAAGTCTTGCTGGTGTTTGATCATAGGGGGCGGAGTGTAGGGTGTTGACGTTGTGATTTTGCTTGAGTGACCAGTTGGCAAGTGTAGCACATCCAGCAGGGGGGCCGTGGTGCAGCTTGTAGTACAGTGAGGTTGCCTAGGGCACAGACAGAAACCCGGAAGGGTCTATCGCAGCCCAACTTTACCTCATCCCTTCCTCACCCCCTCCATCTTCCTGCTTCACACCACAGTAGGGCCCGTTCCGGTCTCGGTGGGAAGCACATAAATGCTCTGTGTTGAGGTGACTGTTTTCCTGGTGCAATAGCGGTGGCTGAACGCGGTATACTTCAGCAGAGGTTCACAGCACAACAGCACCACAACAGTATCAGCACAGCATCATGGTAGACCTTTTCAGCCCCTGGTGCACACACAGGAGGGATGAGGACTGAGATTGTGAGCTAGCCAGAATTACAGTACATGCTACAATAGCGGCACCGCAGCAGGGAAACGATTCACTAGATTCTGCAAACTACCACCAGTTCATTACTGGTAGTGGGTGTCAGTGGTTGCATGAGGATACAGGTGTACAAGTGAATGATTGGATTTGAGCCCACCCAAAGAGGTCGGGTGAATTGTGCGTGTATTGTGCTAATTAGTACGAATCAGTGCTATTCAGTGCAATTCTCTGAAAAGCTACTCCAACGAACAATCTGAAGGTAAACCCAAAAAATACAAATGTGTCGGTCTACATGTCCCTACTGCTGAGGGAAGGGAAGAGACCATGAGCTATAGAGACAAGCAGGGAGCACATATAAAACAAGCATTGGCAAAGGCAATAGGTCTCGCCCATGCAAGAGCCATTGGCTTTGCCAATATGTTTTAGCAATGCTGTACACCAGAGTGGCTGATGTTCAGCATGGCTAAAAGTTGGTGGGGTAAAGGAGCGTGGCATGAAGTAGAGTGTTGTAAAGTGGAGTAGAGTGGAGTGTTATGGAGCAGCGTAGAGTCGCATGGAGTGGTGTACAGTAGAATTGAGGGGCGTGGAGAGGAGAGGATTGAAGAGGAGTGTCATGGAGTAGCGTACAGTGTTGTGGAGTGTCATGGAGGGAGTAGAGTGTCGTAGAGTGGAAGGGTGTAGAGTTGAGTGGTGTAGAGTGGAGTACAGTGTCAGAGTTAAGTAGAGTGTCAGAGAGTGGAGTGGCATAGAGTGTCGTGGAGTGGTGTAGAGCAGAGTGAAGTGGCAGAGAGGGTGTTGCGTAGAGAGGAGTAGAGTGTTGTAGAGTGCCATAGAGTGGAGTAAATTATCATAGAGTGGAGTGGAGTAGAGTGAAGTAGTGCATAATAGAATAGAGTGGAGTAGGACATGGAGAGGCATAGAGGGAGTTGCATAGAGCACACTAGAGTGGAGTAGTGTCGTAGAATGGCATAGTGTGGAATAGAGTGCTGTACAGTGGAGTGGCATTGGGTGGCGTAGAGTGTTACTGGAGCGGAGTTTAATGGAGTTGAGCATCATAGAGTGGAGCATCGTGGAGTGGAGTGTTGAATAGTGGAGTGTGGTAGAGTGGAGTAGAGTGGCCCAGAGTGAAGTGGCATAAAGTACATTGGTGCAGAGTAGATTGGTGTTGAGTGCATTGGTTTTGAGTAAAGTGGTGTAGAGTGGATTGGCATAGAGTTCAGTGACATAGAGTAGCATTAAGTGCAGTGACATAGGATAGAGAGGTACAGAGTAGATTGCAGTGGCATAGAGTGCAGAGGAGTAGAGTATAATGGTGTAGAGTGGAGTGGTGCATAGTGGAGTAGAGTGGCGTAGAGTGAAGTGACATAGAGTGGAGTGGTGCAGAGTGGAGTAGTGTAGGGTAGAGTTCAGAGGTGTAGAGCTGAGTGGTGCAGAGTGCAGTAGCATAGAGTGCAGTGGTATAGAGTGTAGTGGCATAGAGTGTAGAGGCGTAAAGTGCAGTAGAATGGTATATAGTTGAGTGGTGCAGAGTAGAGTGCAGTGGCATGGAGTTCAGGGGCATAGAGTGCAGTCATGCAGAGTAGAGTGTCAGAGAACAGGGTCTTAGAATGCAGGGTCATAGAGTGCAGGTTTGTAGAGTGGTGCAGAGTAGTGCAGAGTAGAGTTTGTGCAGAGTAGAGTGGTTCAGAGAGCTGTGACATAGAGTACAGTTGTGCAATGTAGAATGGAGTAGCATAGAGTGCAGTGATGTAGAGTAGAATGTTGTAGAGTATAGTGGCATAAAGTGTAGGGGTGCAAAGAAGTTAGCATAGGTGCAGTGGCATAGGGTGCATTGGTTTTGTGTAAAGTGGTGTAGAGTTTATTGGCATAGAGTGCAGTGGATTAGAGTACAGTGGCATAGCGTAGACTGCAGCAGTGTAGATTGATGCAGCATAAAGTGGAATGGCATAGAGTGGAGTAGAATGGCATAGGGTGCAGTGGCATAGAGTAGATTGTTTCAGAGTAGAATGGAGTGGTGCAGGGTAGAGTATAGTGGTGCAGGGTAGAGCGCAGTGGCATAGAGTGGAGTGGTGTAGAGTAGAGTAGCACTGCTTTGATTGTAGTGGCGTAGAGTGCAGTGACATAGAGTGCAGTGACGTAGAGTAGATTGTTTCAGAACAGAGTGAAGGCATGTAGAGCTGAGTCATCCAGGGTAGAGTGATGTGGTATAGAGTGGAGCAGTGCAGGGTAGATGTAGGAG
>CAWUFW010026359.1:0-34392 GCA_963921515.1 Calotriton arnoldi
GACGCCAGTGAGCTTGGCATCCTCTTGAGCCTGGGACTGGGACTCCTCAGCGTCTGCTGCTGTGTCCCTATCATCACCTGTTTTTGGGAGACACAAACAATGTATGTCATGTTTCTGCAGGCATCAGTGGTTGACACACCTGACAGTTGTGACTGTGCCTCGGGGTGCGGGCCTGT
The DNA here is from genome assembly GCA_963921515.1 of Calotriton arnoldi. Taxonomy (NCBI): domain Eukaryota; kingdom Metazoa; phylum Chordata; class Amphibia; order Caudata; family Salamandridae; genus Calotriton; species Calotriton arnoldi. The sequence continues at coordinate 177 of CAWUFW010026359.1, forward strand.
ACATTGTATTGTCCTAAGTCGTCACAGTCAGGGGTTGATATTGGTGTGGCACATTGTCCTGCATTATTTGGGCATTTCTATGTATTCTCTGGGGTGTGAACATGGTCTGCATTGATTGTGTTTGGTTGACAGCCAGACCTCCTTCCCACCCACCCACCCACCCAGTCAGTTATCCCACCATGGAACGTGCTTGCATTTCAGGGAGTGTAAGTTGTCTCTCAGGATGTCAGTCAGTGGTGTCCTGCTGTTTGTTGGTGCACAGTTGGCAGCAGGGCCTTGTGCTCCCCACAGCAGTAGCCAGTGTCAGCCATCTTGTGAGTCCTTCTCCACTCCCTGTGATGTGAGCATGGTTCAGGGTGGTGTTGATGGGCCAGTTGTGAGGCTGAGCAATGTCTGTGACTACGACTCCCATCATGCTATTGCCTCCACCCCCTTCCCAGCATGCCCATGCTTCCTTCCTTTGACTCTGCTTCCCTGTGGGGTGGGCTGGCTGTGCTGACAGGATGGCTGGGAGTGTTGTCCTGGCAGTTGTTTGGCTAAGAGTCCCAAGAGTGTCCCTGTGCTTCACACAACATAAGCCAGGGTGGTGGTGCTTTGTGGGATCTTGTGTTAGGATGGAGGGCATTGCATTCTACCAGGTGGGTACTGTGGAGTTTGTGTTGGGGGGGTGAGGGGAGGTGCTGGTGACTATGGTCAGTGCTGCAAGTCCCCCTTCCCACCCAGCCAGCCAGATATCCCACCATGGAACGTGCTTGCATTGCAGGAAGTGTAAGTTGTCTCTCAGGATGTCAGTCAGTGGTGTCCTGCTGTTTGTTGGTGCACAGTTGGCAGCAGGGCCTTGTGCTCCCCACAGCAGTAGCCAGTGTCAGCCATCTTGTGAGTCCTTCTCCACTCCCTGTGATGTGAGCATGGTTCAGGGTGGTGTTGATGGGCCAGTTGTGAGGCTGAGCAATGTCTGTGACTACGACTCCCATCATGCTATTGCCTCCATCCCCCTTCCCAGCATGCCCATGCTTCCTTCCTTTGACTCTGCTTCCCTGTGGGGTGGGCTGGCTGTGCTGACAGGATGGCTGGGAGTGTTGTCCTGGCAGTTGTTTGGCTAAGAGTCCCAAGAGTGTCCCTGTGCTTCACACAACATAAGCCAGGGTGGTGGTGCTTTGTGGGATCTTGTGTTAGGATGGAGGGCATTGCATTCTACCAGGTGGGTACTGTGGAGTTTGTGTTGGGGGGGGTGAGGGGAGGTGCTGGTGACTATGGTCAGTGCTGCAAGTCCCCCTTCCCACCCAGCCAGCCAGATATCCCACCATGGAACGTGCTTGCATTGCAGGGAGTGTAAGTTGTCTCTCAGGATGTCAGTCAGTGGTGTCCTGCTGTTTGTTGGTGCACAGTTGGCAGCAGGGCCTTGTGCTCCCCACAGCAGTAGCCAGTGTCAGCCATCTTGTGAGTCCTTCTCCACTCCCTGTGATGTGAGCATGGTTCAGGGTGGTGTTGATGGGCCAGTTGTGAGGCTGAGCAATGTCTGTGACTACGACTCCCATCATGCTATTGCCTCCACCCCCTTCCCAGCATGCCCATGCTTCCTTCCTTTTGACTCTGCTTCCCTGTGGGGTGGGCTGGCTGTGCTGACAGGATGGCTGGGAGTGTTGTCCTGGCAGTTGTTTGGCTAAGAGTCCCAAGAGTGTCCCTGTGCTTCACACAACATAAGCCAGGGTGGTGGTGCTTTGTGGGATCTTGTGTTAGGATGGAGGGCATTGCATTCTACCAGGTGGGTACTGTGGAGTTTGTGTTGGGGGGGTGAGGGGAGGTGCTGGTGACTATGGTCAGTGCTGCAAGTCCCCCTTCCCACCCAGCCAGCCAGATATCCCACCATGGAACGTGCTTGCATTGCAGGGAGTGTAAGTTGTCTCTCAGGATGTCAGTCAGTGGTGTCCTGCTGTTTGTTGGTGCACAGTTGGCAGCAGGGCCTTGTGCTCCCCACAGCAGTAGCCAGTGTCAGCCATCTTGTGAGTCCTTCTCCACTCCCTGTGATGTGAGCATGGTTCAGGGTGGTGTTGATGGGCCAGTTGTGAGGCTGAGCAATGTCTGTGACTACGACTCCCATCATGCTATTGCCTCCACCCCCTTCCCAGCATGCCCATGCTTCCTTCCTTTTGACTCTGCTTCCCTGTGGGGTGGGCTGGCTGTGCTGACAGGATGGCTGGGAGTGTTGTCCTGGCAGTTGTTTGGCTAAGAGTCCCAAGAGTGTCCCTGTGCTTCACACAACATAAGCCAGGGTGGTGGTGCTTTGTGGGATCTTGTGTTAGGATGGAGGGCATTGCATTCTACCAGGTGGGTACTGTGGAGTTTGTGTTGGGGGGGGTGAGGGGAGGTGCTGGTGACTATGGTCAGTGCTGCAAGTCCCCCTTCCCACCCAGCCAGCCAGATATCCCACCATGGAACGTGCTTGCATTGCAGGGAGTGTAAGTTGTCTCTCAGGATGTCAGACAGTGGTGTCCTGCTGTTTGTTGGTGCACAGTTGGCAGCAGGGCCTTGTGCTACCCACAGCAGTAGCCAGTGTCAGCCATCTTGTGAGTCCTTCTCCACTCCCTGTGATGTGAGCATGGTTCAGGGTGGTGTTGATGGGCCAGTTGTGAGGCTGAGCAATGTCTGTGACTACGACTCCCATCATGCTATTGCCTCCACCCCCTTCCCAGCATGCCCATGCTTCCTTCCTTTTGACTCTGCTTCCCTGTGGGGTGGGCTGGCTGTGCTGACAGGATGGCTGGGAGTGTTGTCCTGGCAGTTGTTTGGCTAAGAGTCCCAAGAGTGTCCCTGTGCTTCACACAACATAAGCCAGGGTGGTGGTGCTTTGTGGGATCTTGTGTTAGGATGGAGGGCATTGCATTCTACCAGGTGGGTACTGTGGAGTTTGTGTTGGGGGGGGTGAGGGGAGGTGCTGGTGACTATGGTCAGTGCTGCAAGTCCCCCTTCCCACCCAGCCAGCCAGATATCCCACCATGGAACGTGCTTGCATTGCAGGGAGTGTAAGTTGTCTCTCAGGATGTCAGTCAGTGGTGTCCTGCTGTTTGTTGGTGCACAGTTGGCAGCAGGGCCTTGTGCTCCCCACAGCAGTAGCCAGTGTCAGCCATCTTGTGAGTCCTTCTCCACTCCCTGTGATGTGAGCATGGTTCAGGGTGGTGTTGATGGGCCAGTTGTGAGGCTGAGCAATGTCTGTGACTACGACTCCCATCATGCTATTGCCTCCACCCCCTTCCCAGCATGCCCATGCTTCCTTCCTTTTGACTCTGCTTCCCTGTGGGGTGGGCTGGCTGTGCTGACAGGATGGCTGGGAGTGTTGTCCTGGCAGTTGTTTGGCTAAGAGTCCCAAGAGTGTCCCTGTGCTTCACACAACATAAGCCAGGGTGGTGGTGCTTTGTGGGATCTTGTGTTGGGATGGAGGGCATTGCATTCTACCAGGTGGGTACTGTGGAGTTTGTGTTGGGGGGGTGTGAGGGGAGGTGCTGGTGACTATGGTCAGTGCTGCAAGTCCCCCTTCCCATCCAGCCAGCCAGATAGCCCACCATGGAACGTGCTTGCATTGCAGGGAGTGTAAGTTGTCTCTCAGGATGTCAGTCAGTGGTGTCCTGCTGTTTGTTGGTGCACAGTTGGCAGCAGGGCCTTGTGCTCCCCCAGCAGTAGCCAGTGTCAGCCATCTTGTGAGTCCTTCTCCACTCCCTGTGATGTGAGCATGGTTCAGGGTGGTGTTGATGGGACAGTTGTGGGGGGGGCAATATGTGTGACTGCGACTCCCATGATGCTATTGGCTACACTGACTTGGCCAGCATACACAGAATTCCTTCCTTTGAGTGGTCTTCACTGTGTGTTGGTGTTGTTGTGGTGGCTACATGTGTGGATGTGTGTGTTAGTTCTATTTGTGCCACTGCCTAGCTGTAGTTGTGGTTGTGTTTGTACATGTGTTGGCACAGTTGGATGTGACTTTTTTGATCGCATGTGTTGTGTTTATCTGACTGACATACACATTTTGGGATGATTCTGTTCTAGTTGCTGTGTAATTGCTATGTGTGCATGGTTTGACTCTCCCCTTGACAGTGATGTGTGTGTTTTGTGGCAGTTTATTGTGTACATTTGTTGTGTACTCACCAGGCTCTGGGATGTTCTCTAGTCCATATACGCTCACTGGTGGAAGGATGGCCCGCACCTTCTCCTCCCAGGGCCTGAGGTATATTGGCTTGGCAGGAGGGCCACTGCCGGTCTGTTGGCTGTTGGTGTAGTCTATCTTCAGCAGGTCCCGTACCCTCCTGCGCATGTCATACCACCTGTTCTGGATGTCCGTCTTTGTGCGCCGACATGATGATTGGGCGTTCACCCTGTTGATGATCCTCTCCCACATCTTGGTTTTCTGCGACATGGGGGTCTGTTGGACCAGAGTGCCAAACAGCTGTGGTACCACCCTGAGGATCTCGTCTACCAGGACTTCCAATTCACAATCTAGGAACTTGGGATTCTTCTTGGGGGGCATGGTGATGGGTGGTGATGGTGAGTGATGTGTGTGTTGGTGTGCAGGTGAGGGTGTGTGAGTGTGTGTTTTGCTGGGTGTATGTGAGGTAGGCATTTGTTGGTGTGCTGATGGTGTGTGGCTTGTGTGAGGGATGAGCTGTGGGTGTGTGGTTGCTTTCTCTTGGGTGCTGGCAGTGAAATGGCATTTGCAAAGGCTCATGGTAGTGATTTGTGTCCTTTATATAGGTGGAGTTGTGGGTGTGTCTTTGTTCTCTGTCCCCACCCCCCCAGTATTTATTGGCTTGGTAATTGCTTGTTTGGCCTTTTTTGGGTGATTTTTCCTTTGTGCTGTTTGTGTATGTTGGAAACGTTCTTGTGACCGAGTCGGACCCTGCATTGGTCTCGTACGGTGTTTTCCGTTTCGTTCACGCTGTGTTTGTGCAGTTTTGTATGCTGCGTACGCGTCGGTCGCGGTGTATTGTGTTGCTTCGGCTCGGTTTTGTATGCGTGTCGGTCGTACGGCTTGTCCTCCGTCCGACTCGGTCGTGTTTTTCGCGCCTTGCATCGTACTTTGCGGGTTGGAGTTGGCGGGTACGATTCGGTCGGATTTGTTCCGGGTGCGTGTCGGTCGGTTGGATTCGCGTGTTTTTCCGGCCGGATTGCTATCTTCCGAGCGGCTCGGTCGGTCGGCTTGGTTTCCTGACGTGTCGGTCGGATTTATCGTGGCTTGCATCGTATTTGGCGTGTCGGGCGCCACTGGTACGTGTCGGTCGGTATTTTTTCCGGATCCGAGTCGGTCGGTGCTTTTTCCGGCCCGAATCGGAATCGACCCCCATATATTCAGGATGGCTTCAAACCAGGTAGAGACACTACCTCTTACACTAATTTAACTATAGCACTGATTGACCACACAGAAACATTACAAAAACCGCACGCTACAATATTACTATACACTGAAAAAGCATTTAACTGGGACTTTCATAAATTCTTGTGTGGGGTGCTGTGGACTATTAAAATCCACTATGATTTTTATTAGACAGATTATTTTTAGATGGATTCTCTGTCAATCTCCCAAAGCCTGCACATGCATTAACTGTAGTCCTCCACAATTCTATCAACTGTGGCACCCAACAGGGATGCCCACTTTCACCAGCTCTGTATACACTGTACATGAAACCAGACATAAGGAAATTCCAGACTATGGGGCCGATTCCAATCTCGGCCGGTAGGGCTCTGAATCGAATTCGGCTTAACCGGATCCGATTCGGAGCCCTATTTCCCGACCGATTCGTATGCGCGTCCGGGCGAGCGAGTATGATGCTAAATCGCCAACCGACTCGTCTGGGCGTCCCGACCGCTCCGACCGACTCGATCCCGGGTCTAACCGCACCGACCGACTCGCTCGGACTCGACTCGCACCGCGCAATGGAGACGTTCCCCGGCCGGGTAAGTACGATGCGCGCCGCGAGCAGTCCGACCGAGCCGCGCACTCCGGCTCCAAAGAGCAGTCGGAGCCGTACTTTGGGGGTCCGTGTCGGACCCCCCTGTACGCGTAGCCGTGCGAGTCGCACACAGGGGGGACCCATGGGTCCCCCCTACCTGTGCGTGTATGGCGCGAGTCGCTTCACCGCGTACACACTGTAGGGGGCGCCCTTGTCCGCCTCGCACCCATTGAGTCAATGGGAGCCCGCGTACGCGTTGTACGACAGGCTCCCATTGACTTCAATGGGAGTCCGACCGAATCGAGTCCGATGGCATACGTGCGCATCGTACTCGTTCGGTCGGGCTGCACGGGTCCGATTCGGTCAGAAATCTCTCCGGGTCCGGCTCGGTCGGAGAGATTTCCGGCCCGAATCGGAATCGGCCCCATAATGTCCCCCAAATCCCCAATTTACAATAATCTATGTTCATAGTCATATATGTTGAAAAATTTGCCATTTCTTTCTCCCATAGTATGACCCACTCTTGAGACTATAGATTGGATGTTGGCTCTGTTACTGTATGCAAACTTAACATAGCAATTTCATCAGTATTCAATTTCATCAATATAAAGATAGAAACAAACTGAACTTCATAATGTAATGTGTTGCTCACGTGGGACACTTCAAAGGAAAAGATCTGAGTGAATAGCCAAGTTTGTAGGACCATGGAGCTTCTAAACAAAAGAGATCTTCACTTCTGGTATGTTTTTAGCCACCAGAAGTCTCTAGTTTCTCGGAAAGGAATTTACAATAGTCCATGATTAATTCCTTGAATTTAAAGCAAGGAGTTCTGGAAGATATATAATGATGGTAACCAAAGTAACTGAAAGAGTGTTGGTGTGATACTATCAACTTTCACCCACCCAGAAACCAACAAAGCACAGTTAACTAAAGGACAAATTTGAGGGGGACAATTGATGCAGCAGGAATACTAAACAGAAGTGTGCTCTACCGCCATGCCCCAATATCTACAGAAGTTATATTGTGTTTTGAAATTTTAAGAGAGAAATAGATTAAATTAGAGCCAAGCATTACCACATTGATGCAACCATTATCAAACTTAAACACATGTCTTCCTGTTCTGTCAGAAGGCTTCTCAATGGCAGCTAATAAAACCATATCTTCAATACATGTATTGATGGAGGGGTTCCTAACTGACCTCAAATATCAGCTATCAGTATAACATTTCAAATCTAATGGCCTAATTCACAAAGATAAGCCTACACTTTTGAATATGTTTATGACTGTTTGCTATTCACAAAGGGGTTTTATGAGAAGCATCATTATGACTGCCAGGTTTCCGCACATAACAAAATATGAGAGTTCTATCTGTTCAGAGAGTTTGCAGTCGTAAAGATACTACTGTTAAAATACCTCTGTGAACAGCAAACAATTGTAAACTTACACAAAAGTGTAAGTTTCCCTTTGTGAATAAAGCTTTAAATATAGTGTGGACCATATCTCGTGAATCTGAATTAAGGTTTCAATAACCACAATTCGGTAAAACTTTATCAGAGATGTATATTTATAGATAATGTCCAGCCAGAGGTGAATAATACCATTAGGGAATGCAGATCAGCACTTTTTGAAACATCTGCCTTTCCTGTTTCTTTCAAAGCAGAGAATTTCAATGATAAAAAATTCATAGTCCTTTTCTGGAATTTGAGAATGAAATGTAAGCAAAAATATAATGCTTGTCTTTTTTCCACATAGATCTCTCTGAACATTATTCATCCATGATGTACAAGAGGTCCTTTGCTAATGTTCAGCAAGGAGAAGTTGAATCCTTTAGAGGTGCATCCGGTGTATCTACTGTCCACAAGTTGTCTTGGCACACGTTGAAAGACAAAGACTCTTGGCTTGTAGAGCGTATGTTCAGCATGTCTTGGAAAAAACGTAAAGCAGGTCTCATATTATTTGGCTTACATTGCAAAGCTATAAACTAGGGGGTGTGCAGACAAAATATCGAGTTGGAATTATCGAAGTACAGGAATATCGAGTCCTAAATACCGTCAGTGGGAAATATAAACAGCAAAAATATCGTGATCAAGAATATCGAATTTAAGGTAAGAAATATCGTTTTAAAAAATATAGAAGTCAATAATATCGTTTGCAAAAATATAGTTGTTTAAAATATCGATTTTTTAATTAGTGTTATGTATTTTAGTATATATTTTAAATGTATGTGATGTCTTTTTTTTGTATAAGTTTTGTTTATGTTTTTTAATATATGTTTATACATTTTTAGTAGTTATCAATTTTATTTTAATTACATTTAGCGTTTTTCAGTTCCGTAGCGGGTTGTGGGTTTATAGAAGAATAGGGTGGGAAGTAATTTAATTATGATAAATTAATAATGGTTTTTATTTATTAATATTTATTTAATTTATTTTTTATAGTGTTAATTGTGGGAAGTACTTTGTTTTTAATTAATTATTAATTTGTTGTTAATTAAAATGAATTAATTAATTGAAACTTAATATGGAAATGGTGTAATTAATTTTAGGTGCGGGTTGTGGGGTTTATAGGGGCATAGGGTGGGAAGAATTGTTTTTAAAATTATTTAATAATTCATTGTTAATATTAATTAATTGAAAATTAAATATTGAAATTGTGTAACTAATTTTAGGTGCGGGTTGTGGGGTTTATAGGGGTATAGGGTGGGAAGTAATTTATTTTTAATCAATTAATAATTAGTTGTTAATTAATATTAATTAATTAATTCAAAATTAAATACTTAAATTGTTTAATTAATTTTAGGTGCAGGTTGTGGGGTTTATAGGGGTAAAGGGTGGGAAGCAATTTATTTTTAATTAATTAATAATTAGTTGTTAACTATTATTAATTAATTAATTGAAAATTAAATATTGAAATTGTGTAACTAATTTTAGGTGCGGGTTGTGGGGTTTATAGGGGTAAAGGATGGAAAGTAATTTATTTGTAATTAAATAATAATTAGTTGTTAATTAATAATATTTAATTGATTGAAAATTAAACATGAGAATTGTGTAATTAATTTTTTATGTGGGTTGTGGGGTTTATAGAGGTAAAGGATGGGAAGTTAATTATTTTTTATGGGTTTTAATTTGTTTTTTAAATAATAATATTTATGTAATTGCTAATTAATTATGTTAATTATGGAAGTACATTTTATTTTTTATTTAGATGTTGCTTGTGAATTGTGTGGTGTTATAGGGTAGGATGTAAATAAGATAAATGTATGTAATAATGTTTTTGTTTATAAATAATTTGTAACTAAGAATATTTCTTTCTTTGAAAAATATTTTTATATTTTATTTAATATAATATTTTTAGGTATTTGTGATATGTATTTAACCTTGTAATATGTTTTTATTTTTTACTTTTTTTAAATATTAAATATATTTGTATTTGCATTTTTTACATATTTATATATTTGTTTTGTTTTTCAAATATTTTTTGTTGTTGATATTTTGTTTGCTTTTTATTTTGAATTGACTGTAGTTGGAATAGTAACTTTTATCCCTCCGCAATCCAACACTTTCCCTACTGAGCACTGACTGGAGTGGGAATAGTAATTTTTACCCCTTTGCTATCCAACCCTTTCCCTACTGTTGCACTCATTGGAGTGGGAATAGGAATTTTACCCCTCCGCTATCCAACACTTTCCCTACTACGGCACTGACTGGAGTGGGAATAGTAATCTTTACCCCTCCGCTATCTAACACTTTCCCAACTGTTGCACTCATTGGAGTGGGAATATAACGTTTTTCCCCTCCGCTATCCAACCCTTTACCTACTGTTGTACTCACTGGAGTGGGAATAGTAATTTTTACCCCTCCGCTATCCATCACTTTCCCTACTGTTGTACTGACTGGAGTGGGAATATTAAATTTTATCCCTCCGCTATCCAACACTTTCCCTACTGTTGCACTCATTGGAGTGGGAATAGTAAATTTTACCCCTCCGCTATCCAACACTTTCCCTACTGTTGCACTGACTGGAGTGGGAATAGTAATCTTTGCCCCTCCGCTATACAACACTTTCCCTACTGTTGCACTCACAGGAGTGGGAATAGTAATTTTATCCCCTCCGCTATCCAACCCTTTCCCTACTGTTGCACTTGTTGGAGTGGGAATATTAAATTACTCCCCTCCGCTATCCAACACTTTCCCTACTGTTGCACAGACTGGAGTTGGAATATTACATTTCATCCCTCCGCTATCCAACACTTGCCTACAGTTGCACTCACTGAAGTGGGAATAGTAATTTTTACCCCATCCAACACTTTCCCTACTGTTGCATTGATTAGAGTGGGAAATTTAAGTCTAAATATTTTTAAATAGTTTAATGTTTTAATTAATAATAGAGTGTTTTTTAACATAGATTTTATGGTATTGGTATATGTATATATATATTTATTTGTTACATTTATATATTTTTAAACTTATAAAATACATGTAAATTAGTAGTTTATTTATTGTTTTACGGTAAATATATATAATAATTATTATATATGTGTGTTTCATTTTTTTAGGTTAAGTTCATTTGTTATTTTAGTTAAATGTATATTAAATCTCTTTTTTTTTTTTTATTAAGTTTATTATTTAATATTTATTATTTTATTTTATATATATATATAAAAACAATATTTTGTACATCTATATTTATGTCATCGATATTTTTGTTTCTATATTTTTGTACTTACCTTTGTAAATATAGGATATCGATATTTTTGACATCTATATTTAAGACTCAATATTGTGGTATGGGGATATTTTAGGTGTCGATGTGTTATCAGTGAATCAAACTAGGGATTGTAGATTGTCCTCAGGGTTCCTGCAAAGTTATACCGATCTTTAGTTCAAAATGGAAAAGGAAAGTGTGAGAAACTGACTTGTTGGGTGACAGGGGTGTTAGCCCTGTTCAGGCAGCAGCCACAATCACTGTCAGGCTGAACCACAAAAATCAGTAAATTAACCTGTGCTTAACCCTCTGGTAGCTTTACACAAAATCAGTCAGGCTTAACCTAGAGGTAATTTGTAAAGTATTTATGCAGCACACAAACAGTAATAAAGTGAAAACACAACACAAGAAAAATCCCACACCAATTTAGAAAAATAGAGTACGTTTTAATAAATTATTTGACACCAAAATGGCAAAAATCGAATCAGTGGAACTGGAGTTATGAATTTGTAAAGTTTTTAGTAACAAATAGCACCTAAAAGATTAAAGCACCAACTGCGGACATCTAGTCGTGTGAGACCGGGTCAAAGTCTAAAAATATGGCCAAACACGATGGAGCATGGGTCAGGCAGAAGAAGTAGATTGGGCCCGGTAGGTGCTTACCTTTGGACTTAGTAGAAATTTTGAAGAAAAGTTCTGAGAAGGTAAAGTGGGCAGGGGACCGCTGAACAGGATGTTCTGCTGCGGAGAAGAATGTTGCAGGAATCAGTAGCGGTCCGTGGTAGGAGTGCCGGCCGGGCGGTGACGTGGGGTGGGGAAGGGGCAGGGTGGGGGGTAGTAAACCACGGATTACGGCTGAATACAGGTAAGTAAACATTTAAATAAATAAAACAAATTTTGTTGCGCGCACTGCATCGCATTTGGCGATGCAGCGCTCACAACGAAATTCGTTTTATTTATTTAAATGTTTACTTACCTGTATTCGGCCGTAATCCGTGGTTTACTACCCCCCACCCCACGTCACCGCCCGGACGGCACTCTTACCACGGACCGCTACTGGCAGGAATATCGTGAAGTCTGGCCAACCAGGGATGTACCTCTGGCGGATCGATGAGCAGGTTGGTCCCAGGCTTCCCTCGGTTCTTACACCAGGTTTAAGCCCAAACAATTTTAAGTCCCAAGTTTGGGATTTTGGCTATCTAGGCAAGTGATGAAGCAGGGCTTAAGCTGCAGGGCAGGCCTCTGAGGGTTCAAGACAGTCTCCAGGCAACAAAGCATTCCTTTCAGGTGCAGCAAAGCAGTCTTGTGGAGTACACAGCAGGCAGTCCTCTGAGAGTACTTTCACAGATCCAGAAAGTAAACTGAAGAGTAGCTCTGAGGGTCCTATTTAATACCTGGTGCCTTCTTTGAAGCAGGAGAAGTTTCTATAAGTTTGTCTTTGAAGTGCTTGGAATTTCCTGACTCCCCTTCCCAAGCTCCAAACTGGCTGCAGGGATTACATAGTGGTGACAAGTCCTTTGTGTGAAGGCAGAGCACAGCCTATTCAGGTGCAAGTGGGGTTGTGCCCAACTTTGAACTCCCCATCCTGACAGCAGTTGGCCCAATCAGGCACACCTATCCCTCTTTTGTGTGACTGTCTGGGAGGAATTCACAAAGTCCAATTGCCAAGTACACCCAGTCATGTGACCTGGTACAGGCTGCAGGTACCAAATAGCAAAGGGCAGAAAAATGCCAAATTTCTAAAAGTGGCATTTTCAAAACTGTATTTTAAAATATGACTTTACCTTTAAAGCAGATCTTAATTACAATTTCATAGATACCAAACACAAAATAAATTCCAAAAACGAGCAGAATTGGCTCTAACTGACCGCACCGGCATTTTGTACTGTTAATATGTATGCAAGACAACTCAACCTTTTAACGGTCCTACTGCTCAGAAACCATAAACCAAAGTGAAAAGAAATATACAACATCAGTGCTTAGGAAGTCCAGTGTTTTTACTAAACGTTCACTTGATCACATATTAATCCAGATTATTCACACATATAAATTCTTCTTACAGATCCAATATAACAGCATATCCAATAATATAGATCCTGACAAAGGACTTCATCAGGGTTTAGAGATTTCTTAGTTTTTACTTGTGGGCATGTGTAAGCCACACAGAAGAAGAGAGGGCTGAATAGTGGTATCACCCAAGGTTCATTAAAAGCTCCTTATTGAGTCTTGCTGGAAAAGTGTAAACCAGAGAAGGGAGAAGGCTGAATATCTGTATCCCCAGTGGGACCTGCCAGGTTAAGCAGAAAGACGGGATCCCATCCACGCAAAGCCTTCTCATGACGAAACGGGTTGGCTGGCTGCAGTTTGGTTGTCATGAAGAATAAAGAAAATCTTTTTTGGAATATCATATCATGGCTCCTGTGTTATACTGGATCTATAAGAAGAATTCATATGTTTGAATAATCTAAATTAATATGTGATTAAGTGAACTTTCAGTAAAAACATTGGACTTCCTAAGCACTTACTTTTGTATACTGTTTTTCACTAAACACGAAGGGGCCGATTCACAGAACTAATCTGAGATAAAATCCTAAACTACTTTTGGTATTCACAGAAGGCATTTAGTAGTAGTAAAGTTAGGACTCCTAACTTTACTACTACTAAACTGAGACAAAATCCTAACTTTACGACTTTCGGTATTTACAAAAGGCATTTAGTAGTAGTAAAGTTAGGAGTCCTAACTTTACTACTACTAAATGCCTTCTGTGAATACCAAAAGTAGTAGGTTTAGGATTTTATCTCAGTTTAGTAGTAGTAAAGTTAGGAGTCCTAACTTTACTACTACTAAATGACGTCTGTGAATACCAAAAGTAGTAAGTTTAGGGTTTTATCTCAGATTAGTTCTGTGAATGGGCCCCGAAATGTTTACCTGTGCCCAATCACAAGTTAGCACTTATTAAATGTAAAAGGCAACCCAATGTAATCAGATGGGACACATAGGCCTCATCATAGAGAAAATCTAATTTAGGAGCTTTCAATTACCAGGGAATGTAAAACTTAAAAGTGCATGTCCAACCTTATAATTACAACGCACTCTCTCCTGTGGGCTACCTAGGGCCGATCTTAGTGGTGACTTAAATGCAATAAAAGGGAAGTTTAAGGCTTGGTAATGGGTTATATTGCCAAGTCGAACAGGCAGTTTAAAATTGCATTCAGGCTGTAGTGGCAGACCTGGGGCATGTTTTAAGGGGCTATGTAAGTGGGTGGCACAATAAGTGCTGAAGGGCCGCTAGTAACATTTAATTGACAGGCCCTGGGTGTATGGTATACCACTTTACTAGGGACTTATAAGTAAATTAAATATATCAAACAGGTGTAAGCCAATTTTACCAGGTTTAGGGGAGAGATCACAAGCACTATAGCACTGGTTAGCAGTGGTAAAGTGCACAGAGTCCTATGGCCAACAAAATCGAATTCGGCAAAAATAGGAGGGGTGAAGTCAAAACGTTTTGGGGTTACCCTGCAAAGAGGGCCAAGTCCAAAAGAGAGGAATCAGAAAAATATTCCATTTAGTAAACACTAGGTGAATTGTGTAGGGAAGAACCCTTTTAATATGGTGACCCCCACACTTTTTTTTCCCATGCTGATGGTTATGACTCTAAAAGTGCACTGGAGCCTGCTAACCAGTTCCCAGTGCCAGTGCTCTCGCCCTCAAATATGACACATTTGAATTGCTAACCCCAACTTGCAAGGAGCTTAACCCCCTTATAAGTCCTTGGTACGTGGTACCAGGGCATGGGAGTTAAAGGGGTCACCAGGGCCTGAAGCACTGATTGTTCCACTCTTAGTGACCTGAGTAAACGTATGACAGCAAGCCTGCCATTGCAGACTACAGCAGCAGTGCAAACTGTTCCAATTCGACCATGCCCTCACCATGAGTGGAAAGGTCACAGCACTATTTTTAATATATGCCTGTAACCCTAAGTTAGGCCTCCTGAGCCCAGGAGGCAGGGTGCATTATATCAAAGGTGTGGACAAATACGTGCACTCTTAAAAGCCCCAATAGTAGCATCCTTCCATTAGGGGCTACTGTAAGTGTTCAGGGGGCCAAAGGATAAAATGGGCTGGCACCACCCGGTTGCCAGCTCCATAATGGCCCCACTAAAAAGTGTCATGTTTGATATCAAACAACTTGTCTCATCAAGCCCGACCTTTTCCTAAAGTTGGATTTAAAGTGACGTGCACCCAGGTCGCAATCTTAGGGGTTGCCCACCTGGTTGCCCCAGAATTGTCTGTGCCCTGGCTGACTGCCTGCAGCTGCTGCCACAAAGACAGGAATCTGACCCCCTGCCAGGAAGTGTGAACTCTCTCAGTAGGCAGAACCAAAGGCCTGCCTGGGTGGGAGGTGTCACCTCCCTTCCTAACAGGATGGCTAGTGGAGTGGCACATCAAGACGGTGAGCTTCAAAGCTCCCACCGCCTCTGATATGCAATCAGGCTGCCTCCCAGAGGAGAAAAAAGCCAACCCCCTCCCCCAGGCACATGTGCAACCCAGGGGGGCAGGAAAATGAAATAGTCAGAAGGCGTACACCCCTAGAAGTCTTGGCACACCCCTAAGGTGTGCGACCTGGTCTGAACAGCCAAGGAGGGTCCTGCCAATTTGAAAAGTTGCAAAATAAAGGCTTCAGGGTAAAAAATGTGCCACCCTCCAAAGAAAATAGTCACCTCAGGAGCGGATTAGCATCTGGGGCAAGTTGCCCATTGGCTACTAGCACCCATACCACTAACACCCCTACTACCCCTAAATCCTGAATTTAAGGGGCTTCCCTGGCACCAGAACATCAGATCTGATCGACGTTCACCCAAGGACAAAGAAGAGACCTGAGTCTGTGACTTCAGGACCTGCACAAAGCAAAGGTGCCGTAAACTGCACCTGTGGCACCCACCCTGCAACTGCACAACTGTGACTCACCCTGAACCAGAGACCAGTTCCAAAGGAAAGAGGAACCCCTCTGTACGCCAAAGACAATTCCTCAGTTAAAGCATGCTCCCGGAATGAGAGAATCACTTGCCGTCGGACCCGCCGAGTGATCGCCCAGAAGTAAATGGTCTAATGCATTGTGGGAAATGTAGTCCTGATCTCCAGCAAGTTTCAGGCGGCTATCATTTTTCCCTAGACTCCAGGATGTCGAAGACCCGAAGGCCCAGCTTGCAGCTGCCATGGCTTATTGGTGGCCAGTCTGGCTACCACTACCTTTGTTCCAGTAGCAGCCCGTGGAGGGAGTTCCGTGGGGCGGTGAGGCGGGGCGGGGGAGGGGCAGGGCGGGGGGTAGTAAACACCGGAATATGGATGAACGGAGGTAAGTAAATAATTAAATAAATAAAACGAATTTCGTTGCGTGCGCTGCGTCGCATTTTGCGATGCAGCGCACGCAACGAAATTTGTTTTATTTATTTAATTGTTTACTTACCTCCGTTCATCCATATTCTGGTGTTTACTACCCCCCACCCTGCCCCTCCCCTGCCCCGCCTCACCGCCCCACGGAACTCACTCCACAGGCCGCTACTGCTTTGTTTGACGCTGTGCTTGAGGAAACCCCACAGCACCTTCAATCCGACACCTCAGTGACCCTGTTGTTGAGAATTTACACCTGTTTCCTCACCAGCACTGTCTAAGTGGTAAAACCAGCAAACTAGTGGTTCACGCTTCAGCCCCAGTGACAGCCAGGACAAATCTGCACCCTGGCCCTACAAGTCAGGTAAAATTCAATTGACTGTCAGACCCTGGTCCTGGGACCTGCATCACCTTACCACCCAGTGGCTTCCACTGAACTCTACCTGTAAGTGACAGATTCTTACTAGTGTGATTCCCCATTGACCGCAACGTTATCGTTTTGCTAAAGTTAAATGCACTGATTTATTTTTCCTTTAAAAATCCATTACTCCCGTTATACTCATCTGATTCTCTTTCTTTTGGTGTCTAAATTCAAATAATATCTACTTTTGTTTTATAAATTATTGTTTCGAGTTGTGTTACTTATCATCCTTGTTGGTACTCTGAAATGCTTAAGACATGTTCCTCTAGTAAAGTCTGACTGCTCTGTGCCACACTACCAGGACTGAGTTAGGGATTAATTAGTGTGAATCCAAAGAACCTATTTGGGGTATTGTGAGGGTATTGCAATTGAAGCCTAACCAGCCTTGCTGCCTCTCTACATAATACTCCACTTTCGTACAAATTGTTGTACCCTCCACTTAAATTTCTGTCTGGCATGACCAGACTAATTAACTCTAATTGTGTAAAGAGACTCTCTGAGACATTGAGGGGGATATGTACAAGGAAGTGGCGGAGCGTGTCGTTAGCCTCATTGGCTTAACGACACGCTCCGCCACTTCTGAAACGCAAGGCTGCACCTTATTTACAAGAATATGGTGCAGCCTTCCGTTTCCCCCTGCGATGGCGCTAAGTTTAGCAACTTAGCGCCAACGTAGGCACCCTTGCACCAGAGTGCAAAGGTGTCTGCGTGCAGGGGAGGATTGTTTATGTGTAGGAAGGTGTCCCTTCCTGCACATAAACAATCCTAAAATGCCATTCTGTCACTATCATGTGTGCTGCTTCATGCAGCACACATGAAAGTGACAAAATGGCATTTTTTTAAAGGTTTGTTTATGTACAGGAAGGGACACCTTCCTGTACATAAACAAACCATTGCATTTTGCTTTTTCCATGTGTGTTGCACAATGCAGCACACATGGAATAAGCAAAAACGAGGAGAAATAATGCATTTCTCCTCGTTTTGCCAACTTAAGACCAGGGTTTTCCTGGTCTTAATTTAGGCGGTGCCTCCTATGTACGCCACCTTTGTACATAGGGGGCAGCATCAAATACAATGGGTGTTGAGGTGGAACGCCCACCACAACACCCACTGCACGCCCCTTTCACGCTAACCATAGCGTGAAAGGGGTCCTTATGTACAAGGCAGCGTTAAGCCACATTAAGTGGCTTAACGCTGCCTTGTACATAAGGCACAACCCCTATCACCACCACAACGTCAGTAAAAGTGACGTTGTGGTGGCGATAGGGGCTTGTACATATGCCCCTGTGTTCTTAGTCTGCTGAAACGCTTTGAATCAGAGAAAACCTGAGGTCCCATAGAAGGAGTCAAATTTACTTGTAATGAACTGGGCGAAGTTAAGAACCAGTTGTCCAGCTTAATAGTAGACATGGTGTACAGTACTCGCTGTAAGTAGTGTGAATATTTAGGAGAAATCAGCTTCGATTAAACTGCCTTTCACTTTATATCACTTTATCCCACCAACAATAGAACTTCTTTTCTTGCGGACATACACTAGAGGATGGAGTGGAACTTGTAACACTTATCCTGAAAGGGTGCCAGGGAGGTGAAGTACTTTGTCTCAAACAGAGACTTTGTAATCCATCAAAATTTAGTCAGCGTGAGCACAGACAAAAAGACAGACTGACATTTAGGGGCTGATTCCGATTCGGGCCGGAAATCTCTCCGACCGAGCCGGACCCGGAGAGAATTCCGACCGAATCGGACCCTAGCAGTCCGACCGAACGAGTACGATGCGCACGCATGCCATCGGACTCGAGTCGGTCAGACTCCCATTGAAGTCAATGGGAGCCTGTCGTACTACGCGTACGCGGGCTCCCATTGACTCAATGGGTGCGAGGCGGACAAGGGCGGCCCCTACAGCGTGTACGCGTCCAAGCGCATCGCGGCGTACATGCACAGGTCCCCCCTGTGTGCGACTCGCGCGCCTACGCGTACAGGGGGGTCCGACGCGGACCCCCAAAGTCCGGCTCCGACAGCTCTTTCGAGCCGGACGGCGCGAGTCGGTCGGACTGCTTGCGGCGCGCATCGTACTTACCCGGTCGGGAAACGTCTCCATAGCGCGGTGCGAGTCGTGTCCATGCGAGTCGGTCGGAGCGTGTTGAAGCCGCGTTCGAGTCGGTCGGCGATTTCGCGGGTGCTTGCATCGTACTCGCTCGGCCGGACTCGCGTACGATTCGGTCGGGAAACAGGGCTCCGAATCGGATCCAGTGAATCCGAATCCGATTCGGAGCTCTACCGGCCGAGATCGGAATCGGCCCCTTAGTGGAAGATTCTAATTCAGCTCAGCTCAGTTAGGAGCACCAGCTATAACTGAAAACTCTTGATTATTAACACAAAATAATACCTGATGGAGGTATGACTTTACACATAGGGGCCGATTCCGATTCGGGCCGGAAAACGTACCGACCGACTCGGAGCCGGAATTTATTCCGACCGACACGTACCGGTGCAGCCCGACCCGCAAAGTACGATGAAAAATGTGCAAAATCTGACTGACTCGTACGGAACACAATACAAACGACCGAACCGCGCGGAAAACAGCTATCCGGCCGGAAAAGCACGCGAATCGAACCGACCGACACGCACCAGGAAGAATCCCGAACGAAACGTACCCGCGAACTCCGACCCGCCAAGTACGATGCAACGCGTGGAAAACACGACCGAGTCGCACGGAGCTCAAGCCGTACGACCGACACGCATACAAAACAGCGAGCCGAAGCAACCCAATACACCGCGACCGACGCGTACGCAGCACATAAAACAGTACAAACACAGCGTGAACGACTCGGAGAAGCTCGCACGAGACAACTGCAGGGTCCGGCTCGGTCAGAAGAACGTCTCCTACATGCACAAAAAGTACAAAGGGAAAAACACACAAAAAAAGGCCAAACAAGCAATTACAAAGCCAATAAATACTGGGGGGGAAACAGGGAACAAAGACACACCCACAACTCCACCCATATAAAGGACACAAATCTCTACCATGATCCTTTGCAAATTCAAATTACCTGCCAGCACAGAACACCAACAGACAGCAACCACACACACACTCACAGCTCATCCATCACACAAGCCACACACCATCAGCACCTCAACAAATAGCACCCTCACATACACCCAGCAAAACACACACTCACACACCCTCACTTGCACACCAACACACATCACTCACCACCACCACCCATCACCATGCCCCCAAGAAGAATCCAAAGTTCCTAGATAGTGAATTGGAAGTCCTGGTAGATGAGATCCTCAGGGTAGAGCCACAGCTGTTTGGTACACTGGTCCAACAGACCCCCATGTCGCAGAAAAACAAGATGTGGGCGAGGATCGTCGACAGGGTAAACGCACAATCACCATGTTTGCGCACAAAGGAAGACATCCAGAACAGGTGGTATGATGTGCGCAGGAGGGTCAGGGACCTACTGAAGAAGGATTACATCTTGAGCCATCACACCGGCAGTGGCCCTCCTGCCAAACCACTATACCTCAGGCCCTGGGAGGAGAAGGTGTGGGCCATCCTACCACCAGTGAGCGTATATGGACTAGAAAACATCCCAGAGCCTGGTGAGTACACAACCAATATACCCAATATTGTGTGACAATACACACACATCACTGTCAAGGGGATAGTCAAACCATGCACCCTTAGCAAATACACAGCAACAAAAACAGAATCATCCCAAGATGTGTATGTCAGTCAGATAAACACAATACATGCCATCTCATAGTGATATGTAACTGTGTCATGACATGTACAAACCCTACAACAAATAAAGCTAGGCAGTGGCACAAATATAACCAACAAACACTGTCAGACATGTAGCCACCACTACAAAACCACCACACAGGGAATCCCACAGAAAGGAAGGAATTCTGTGTATGCTGGTCAAGTCAGTGTAGCCAATAGCATCATGGGAGTTGTAGTCACAGATATTGCCCACCCTCACAATACGCCCATCAACACCACTCTGAACCATGCTCACATCACAGGGAGTGGAAAACAACTGACAAGATGGCTGACACTGGCTACTGCTGTGGGGAGCACAAGGCCCTGCTGGGAACTGGGCACCAACCAACAGCAGGACACCACTGACTGACATCCTGTAAGACAACTTGCACTCCCTGCAATGGAAGCACCTTCCATGGTGGGATATCTGGCTGGGTGGGAAGGAGGACTGACAGCTATGACCATAGTTACCAGCAGCTCTTCCCACACACACCCCTAACACAAACTACACACAACACACCTGGGAAAATGCATTGCCTCACACTAAAATCAATTATCCCACAAAGAACCACCACCCTGGGTCATGCTGTGGGAAGCACAGTGACACACATGGGACTTGTAGCCAAACAAACGCCAGGACAACACTGTCAGCCATCCATTCAGCATAGGCACACTACCCCACAGGGAAGCAGAGTCAGAAGGAAGGAAGTATGGGCAAGCTGGGAAGGGGGGTGGAGGCAATAGCATGATGGGAGTGGTAGTCACAGATATTGCTCACCCTCACAATTGGCCCATCAACACCACTCTGAACCATGCTCACATCACAGGGAGTGGAAAACAACTGACAAGATGGCTGACACTAGGTACTGCTGTGGGGAGCACAAGGCCCTGCTGGGAACTGGGCACCAACAAACAGCAGGACACCACTGTCAGCCACCTTGCCATTGCTGTCACACCCACACACAGTGAAGTACACTCAAAAGGAAGGAAGTATGGGCATGCTGGGAAGGGGGTGGAGGCAATAGCATGATGGGAGTGGTAGTCACAGCTCAACATCCCCAAACCACATGGCCCAGCAAGCTCACACTGAAGCATGCACACCTCACAGAGAGTGGAAAGCCCCATCAAAGATGTCTGACACCGGTGCTCTGTTGTGGGGAGCACAATGCCCTGCTGGGAACTGGCCACCAACCAACAGCAGGACACCACTGTCAGCCATCTTGCCATTGCTGTCACACCCACACACAGTGAAGTACACTCAAAAGGGAGGAAGTATGGGCATGCTGGGAAGGGGGGTGGAGGCAATAGCATGATGGGAGTGGTAGTCACAGCTCAACATCCCCAAACCACATGGCCCAGCAAGCTCACACTGAAGCATGCACACCTCACAGAGAGTGGAAAGCCCCATCAAAGATGTCTGACACCGGTGCTCTGTTGTGGGGAGCAAAAGGCCATGCTGGGAACTGGCCACCAACCAACAGCAGGACACCACTGTCAGCCATCTTGCCATTGCTGTCACACCCACACACAGTGAAGTACACTCAAAAGGAAGGAAGTATGGGCATGCTGGGCAGGGGGGTGGAGGCAATAGCATGATGGGAGTGGTAGTCACAGCTCAACATCCCCAAACCACATGGCCCAGCAAGCTCACACTGACGCATGCACACCTCACAGAGAGTGGAAAGCCCCATCAAAGATGGCTGACACCAGTGCTCTGTTGTGGGGAGCACAAGGCCATGCTGGGAACTGGCCACCAACCAACAGCAGGACACCACTGTCAGCCATCTTGCCATTGCTGTCACACCCACACACAGTGAAGTACACTCAAAAGGAAGGAAGTATGGGCATGCTGGGAAGGGGGTGGAGGCAATAGCATGATGGGAGTGGTAGTCACAGCTCAACATCCCCAAACCACATGGCCCAGCAAGCTCACACTGAAGCATGCACACCTCACAGAGAGTGGAAAGCCCCATCAAAGATGTCTGACACCGGTGCTCTGTTGTGGGGAGCACAAGGCCATGCTGGGAACTGGCCACCAACCAACAGCAGGACACCACTGTCAGCCATCTTGCCATTGCTGTCACACCCACACACAGTGAAGTACACTCAAAAGGAAGGAAGTATGGGCATGCTGGGAAGGGGGGTGGAGGCAATAGCATGATGGGAGTGGTAGTCACAGCTCAACATCCCCAAACCACATGGCCCAGCAAGCTCACACTGAAGCATGCACACCTCACAGAGAGTGGAAAGCCCCATCAAAGATGTCTGACACCGGTGCTCTGTTGTGGGGAGCACAAGGCCATGCTGGGAACTGGCCACCAACCAACAGCAGGACACCACTGTCAGCCATCTTGCCATTGCTGTCACACCCACACACAGTGAAGTACACTCAAAAGGAAGGAAGTATGGGCATGCTGGGAAGGGGGTTGGAGGCAATAGCATGATGGGAGTGGTAGTCACAGATATTGCTCACCCTCACAATTGGCCCATCAACACCACTCTGAACCATGCTCACATCACAGGGAGTGGAAAACAACTGACAAGATGCTGACACTGGGTACTGCTGTGGGGAGCACAAGGCCCTGCTGGGAACTGGGCACCAACAAACAGCAGGACACCACTGTCAGCCACCTTGCCATTGCTGTCACACCCACACACAGTGAAGTACACTCAAAAGGAAGGAAGTATGGGCATGCTGGGAAGGGGGTGGAGGCAATAGCATGATGGGAGTGGTAGTCACAGCTCAACATCCCCAAACCACATGGCCCAGCAAGCTCACACTGAAGCATGCACACCTCACAGAGAGTGGAAAGCCGCATCAAAGATGTCTGACACCGGTGCTCTGTTGTGGGGAGCACAAGGCCATGCTGGGAACTGGCCACCAACCAACAGCAGGACACCACTGTCAGCCATCTTGCCATTGCTGTCACACCCACACACAGTGAAGTACACTCAAAAGGAAGGAAGTATGGGCTTGCTGGGAAGGGGGTGGAGGCAATAGCATGATGGGAGTGGTAGTCACAGCTCAACATCCCCAAACCACATGGCCCAGCAAGCTCACACTGAAGCATGCACACCTCACAGAGAGTGGAAAGCCCCATCAAAGATGTCTGACACCGGTGCTCTGTTGTGGGGAGCACAAGGCCATGCTGGGAACTGGCCACCAACCAACAGCAGGACACCACTGTCAGCCATCTTGCCATTGCTGTCACACCCACACACAGTGAAGTACACTCAAAAGGAAGGAAGTATGGGCATGCTGGGAAGGGGGGTTGAGGCAATAGCATGATGGGAGTGGTAGTCACAGCTCAACATCCCCAAACCACATGGCCCAGCAAGGTCACACTGAAGCATGCACACCTTACAGAGAGTGGAAAGCCCCATCAAAGAAGTCTGACACCGGTGCTCTGTTGTGGGGAGCACAAGGCCATGCTGGGAACTGGCCACCAACCTACAGCAGGACACCACTGTCAGCCATCTTGCCATTGCTGTCACACCCACACACAGTGAAGTACACTCAAAAGGAAGGAAGTATGGGCATGCTGGGAAGGGGGGTGGAGGCAATAGCATGATGGGAGTGGTAGTCACAGATATTGCTCACCCTCACAATTGGCCCATCAACACCACTCTGAACCATGCTCACATCACAGGGAGTGGAAAACAACTGACAAGATGGCTGACACTGGGTACTGCTGTGGGGAGCACAAGGCCCTGCTGGGAACTGGGCACCAACAAACAGCAGGACACCACTGTCAGCCACCTTGCCATTGCTGTCACACCCACACACAGTGAAGTACACTCAAAAGGAAGGAAGTATGGGCATGCTGGGAAGGGGGTGGAGGCAATAGCATGATGGGAGTGGTAGTCACAGCTCAACATCCCCAAACCACATGGCCCAGCAAGCTCACACTGAAGCATGCACACCTCACAGAGAGTGGAAAGCCCCATCAAAGATGTCTGACACCGGTGCTCTGTTGTGGGGAGCACAAGGCCATGCTGGGAACTGGCCACCAACCAACAGCAGGACACCACTGTCAGCCATCTTGCCATTGCTGTCACACCCACACACAGTGAAGTACACTCAAAAGGAAGGAAGTATGGGTATGCTGGGAAGGGGGGTGGAGGCAAAAGCATGATGGGAGTGGTAGTCACAGATATTGCTCACCCTCACAATTGGCCCATCAACACCACTCTGAACCATGCTCACATCACTGGGAGTGGAAAACAACTGACAAGATGGCTGACACTGGGTACTGCTGTGGGGAGCACAAGGCCCTGCTGGGAACTGGGCACCAACAAACAGCAGGACACCACTGACTGACATCCTGAGAGTCAACCTGCACCCACTGCAAGGGTGGCATGCTTCATGGTGGGATAACTGGGCTGGAGGGAGAAGGATGTCCGGATGTCAACCAAATACCACCAATGCTGGCCATGCACACACCTCAACATTCACATTGAAATGCTTCATGTTTTTTTGTTTTTTTTCTTTTCCTCATTAGCCTCTTTAATGGAAAGAAAAAACAATGTTGTTCTTCCACTTGCACATGTTAATGGGCAATCGGAACCTGAACTCATGTGCTGTTTAAACAGGTCGGGTAACAAAGGCTAGGGAAAACAAACAGAGACCATAGTTCTGTATGACCCTCGGGCATGGTCTCCGTGTACCCTATCTTCTTTTTTTGTCTGTCTCAACCCTCTCACTATCCAACCGGGAGACTAGGCAACAAGAGCCTACACCCAAAACCTGCTGAGGCTGAGAAGGCTTAATCATAGGACCATTAAACCACTCCTGTTAATATTTAAAACATCACACCATTCGAAAAACGGGAGCCAAAAGTTGACATTTCTAGAGCTTTTCCTATCCAAAGTGGCTATATGTTTAATAGAACACAACCAGTTATCAAGGGTAGGGGGGAAGGCGGCCACCCACAACTTGCATATCTCCCTACGTGCCAATAGTACAGCATAAAAGATAAACCTTGCCTGATTTTTTGTAGTTATAACTTCTGGTTCCATCAGCCCAAAGAAATAAGCATAACGCTTACCTTAACGTTGAGCTCCAACATTTCAGACAGTGCCCTACACACTTCACTCCAGAAGAATTGCAATTCCGGGCATTTAACAAACATGTGGACGTCATCCACTCTCATATTACCACACTTTGGACAGGGGACATCACCTCCTCTACCAAACTTTGACAGTTTCAGAGGAGACCAATACGCTCTGTGAATAGAAAAGAGATGATTTCTCCTCAGGTTTGCAGGCTTTACTTTTTTAAATAGCATAGACATTGATACTTGCCAGTTATTTTCCAGCGATGGTTCCGGCAAGTATTTTCCCCATAACTCTGCAGGCAGCGTAAAATCTCCATCCTCGATTTCAACCATTAACCAGTAGATAGTCGCTAACTCCTTCTCATGGTTTGACTCTTGTTTTAGTCGAGTTTCCAAGTCATTCTGATCACCTATCTTTGTTTCTGGATCTTGAAACCAACTTCGGATTTGAAGGTATTTAAATCTAGATAGGTTAAAATTTGCTTGTTGGTTACATTCTTCCCAAGGAATGAGCTTGCCATCTACTGTTAACTGTTCCCAGCGTATGAGGCCCCCCTCCAACAAGGGTTTAGCAAGAGCATCTTTTGTCCACTCCGGAGATCCGGGTCCATCCCAGATGGGGGCCAATGAACTGTAGTATGGAATTTTTAGGATTTTTCTAACCTTATACCATGTCTCTGCAAGCCCCCTCAGTATCTTTAACCTGACCTTTTTGAAAATTTTGGGATCTGCATACTTGAAAAGAAAACCCTCATTGCCTCCTGGTTCCAAACTTGACATTATCAACCACAAGCCTCCTGTCATGGTTCGACTAGGTATATTAAAAAGGCACTTCCCGTTTTTCAAAAGAAAAGCCCAAGCATAGAAAAGTAAGTCCGGCAGGGCTAAGCCCCCTTTCTCAACCCTCCTCCTCAGCTTTTTCCAAGCTATTCTTGGTCCTTTGCTTGCCCAGATAAAAGAAAAGAGCTCACTTTGTAGCTTCTTTATCCATTCCTTCTTGAAAGGCAAGGGAATGGAATCAAATAAAAAGGTGAGCTTAGGGAGGATCATCATTTTAACTAAGTTACTCCGTCCGAAGAGTGATAGCTGAAGATGGGACCAGGTTTTCAGAAGTTTCATGATCTCTTTCCGGGCTTTATCAAAATTAAGTTTTGTTATTTTATTAATATCATGAGCTATCATAACTCCCAGATATCTGATTTCGTCTTTCCCGGTTGTCCCTTCAATATTCCAGGTCATGATTTCAGTTTTATCACCATTGATCTCGTAACCCGACACCTTCCCGAAATCTGTCGTTATAGCCATCAGACGGGGCAATGTTTTCTGTAAATTTGTAGTGTATATCAAAATATCATCTGCGTAGAGCCCCCGTTTTTTTCCCAATCCATAAAATTAAAGGGTAAAATTTCGGGGTCCTCTCTAATTTTCCTTGCTAGGGGCTCTATGTAGAGATTAAAGAGCAAGGGCGACATAGGACATCCCTGCCTTGTCCCTCTGGATATGGTCACAGGCTTAGTTAGAGAGCCGTTAATTAACACTCTAGCTTCTGGGGCTCGATAGAAACCAGCCAGTGCATTATAAAAATGTGTACCTAGATTCATAGAGGCTACTACTGCTTTCAAATAGACCCAGTTCACTCGATCAAATGCCTTGGTGGAATCTAAGGCCACCACGGCCAAAGGAAGTCTATAAGAGGTCGCCAAGTCGATTGTACCAACTAGTGTAAAGGTCAGATCCTTCAGGAGTCTTCCCCGAATAAACCCTTTCTGATCGTCATTTATCAACTCAACCATTAGACCATTCAACCTGTCCGCCAAGATCTTTGCGTATAGCTTAAAATCACTATTTAATAAGGAAATTGGCCGATAGGAGTCACATTTCTTAGGGCATTTACCGGGCTTCAAAATTAAAGAGATTGTAGCTTCCTTCCAAGAGGCTGGCAGATCAAACCCATTAACAAAGAAATCGTTAAAAAGTTTCACTAATATGGGGGATAGAGTGCATGCCAGAACTTTATAAACCTCTTGGGGAATGCCATCCGGCCCTGGTGCTTTCCCATTCTTGAGCTGACTAATTATCTTTTCTACCTCAGAAATATCTATAATTCTATTTAAATAATCAGATTTTTCTGGTGTCAGCGGGTTTCCTGCGTCCTGACCTAGCCATATTTTTAAATTATTTTCAGATGGATTGAGCTCTTCATGATAGACTTTACTAAAAAAGTTATGGAACGTTTGCTCAACCCCGCTACTCTCACCAATCAGGGTCCCCGTTTGTTCGCAAATCACCTCCTCGATTCTATTTCTTGCTTGCTCTTTTTTGGCCTTCCAGGCCAATAGTTTACTGCAGCCTTCGCTATACTCAAAATGAGCCATCTGGCTGGCCTCCCATCTCATCCTTACCCTGTCTTGTAATAGATTTGCTAAACTAGACTTAACCAGTGACACTTCCTGCAACCACACTGTCCTAGCCGCCTCTCCTGACCTTGGATCAGTTAGTTTATCCTCTAGAGAGTGAACCTTTTCCTCCAGCATCGCCAGCTCCTTGTAATAACTTCTTCTCTTCTCCGCAGCCAAGGTCCCAAGTCTGCCCCTTAGAAAAGCCTTATAGGCATCCCACGTCACTCCAGGGAGAGTGGACCCCCAATTGTACTAAAAAAATTCTTCTGTCTCTTTTCTGAGTAACTGAATAACTCCCTCGTCCTGCAATATCGTGCGATCAAGAGTCCATCTAGATTGAGTGCCCACCTTCCTGATCTTCAATTTAAGCATCACTGCCGAATGGTCAGACAGATGAACTCCTACGTGATCAATCTGCTGCACATCATCTTTTAACTTGCAGTCTATGAGGAAGTAATCTATTCTGGACTGATGTTTATACTTCTTGTTGTAGTATGTAAATCCTTTTTGTGACCCAGCTTTTTGTTGCCATACATCCTGCAGGCCTAGTTGTTCC
This sequence comes from Calotriton arnoldi, assembly GCA_963921515.1. Lineage (NCBI taxonomy): Eukaryota > Metazoa > Chordata > Amphibia > Caudata > Salamandridae > Calotriton > Calotriton arnoldi. The sequence continues at coordinate 28,419 of CAWUFW010026359.1, forward strand.
ATCATTTGTTTTATTAATCCAAGCATTTTAGGATTTACCTGTGCTCTACTGTTTGAAGACTTATCTAGAGCAGAATTTAACACTACATTAAAATCCCCGGCCAGAATAATTGGATCTGAAGAGTTTAGAAGTTCGGCCATCAGTTCACCTAAAGGTTGCACTTCATCATAATTTGGTCCGTAGTAGCCGGCCGCCGTAAAGGGTTGAGCTAAGATTTTTACTTTGGCTACTATCCATCTTCCAGCTTTATCAGATACAAAGGAGTCTAGATTTACTTGTAACCCTCGTTTGATTAAAATTGCAACCCCCTTTGTCACTGCTGATTGAGCTGTACATGCCATATGGGCAATCCATTTTGTTGACCTGAACAGATCTGTTGCTTCTTTTTCTGTTAGGTGTGTCTCTTGAGCAATTATAATTTGAGCTGGGCAGTCTTTAAGATACTGGAGTATTTTCGCCCTCCTTCCCCTAACCCTAAGACCATTTAAATTCCAAGATACAATTTTAATAATAGCATCCTTCCTCTCACCCATCATCGGTATCCACCCAGTGAATAATCTGCTTCTGAGAAATTAAAAGAGGCTTCAGAGGAACTATATATTTTTTTTCTCCAGCCTTTTTGAAAGTTATGCTTGACAATAAAATGCATATTTTTCACTCCTGTGAAAAGGTGGATGAATTCATAAATGACCTTCAAGCACATGGTCTGTAATTTCCACCCTACCCTACCTGCTTGCTTGAAATTAATTGAAAATGTAGAGATGGACAGGCAAGCAGGATGGGATGTGAAGGGAAAAGGAGAGGGAAGGAAATAAAGAAAAAAGGAACAGTGTAAAATTCTTAGAGAGAAATAACAACAATTAAAATACTAATAGGAAAAGAAAAATATAAATAGATAAAATGAAATACATAACCATATAAAAAAGGAAAAATTTAATTTCACCTAGTTGTGTTTTTCTTCTCTTTTTTTTTTTTGTTTGCTCTAGAGTTGCTTGTTTAAGATAGGTGCACTCAGATGGTGAATATTTTAGAAGATTGTTCGCTCCGAGGGGGAACCCACATGGCCTTTGGCCTTGTAGAATTGGGGAGGGTTTTTCCATGGAAGGGGGGGTGTATAGGGTGCACCGGGTGGGGAGCAGTGGGGAAAAAATGAAATGCTTCATGTTGTCAGGACAATGCGCTACACCAATATCAACAGCTGACTGTGACAACTTAGGACAATGCAATGTACAGGCCCGCATCCAGAGGTACAGTCACAACTGTCAGGTGTTTGAACCATTGATGCCTGTAGAAACATTACATACATTGTGTGTCTCTTCCAAATACAGGTGATGATGGGGACACAGCAGCAGACGCTGAGGAGTCCCTGTCCCAGGCTCCGGGGGACACTGAGCTCACTGGTGTGGAACAGCCTCTGCCCACCTCGGATGACGAAGACCTACCTGGCACCTCCGCAGTGAGTCATCATGCAGCACCAGGAGGACCACCAGCTGCGCCCCCTGCACCCACCCCTCCAACAACTGCCAACACACAGACCACCCCTGCCGACACGGACAGACCAAGGACCACCACCACCAACAGCACACGGACCCCGTGCCAACGTGGAGCTATGGACAACAACACCAGCAACAACCCCCAAGGGGGCCCAGGGTCACCTGTGCGTGCCACCGCAGGTCCTTCACGTGTCGCCAGGGGTGGTGGGAGGGGTGGTAGACATAGGTAGCTGCTTGCAGAGGGGTCTGGACTGCATGATGACCCACAACTGGTACGCATAGCTGATGCGTACCAGACTAGCACCGGAGAGTTCAGCCAGGTAGTGGGGATCCTCAGGGACATTCAACAGCAGCAGGCTGCCCATCATGCCCGCTTGGACTTACACATGTCCCGCATGGAGTCCAAGTGGGACACAGTGCAAGAACAGACGGCGGTGCATAGGGACATATTGCAATGCCTCCGCCAGATTTGCATCAACATGTCAACACCTCCCTGTGTGCCCACAACATCTGGTGCTGCAACAACTGCAACTGCCACAGGGAGGGAGAATGACTCTGGCGGAGAGTCCCCTGCACCACAGCAGCCTGCACTTGAGGGTCCCCCCAAAGAAGAGGGGTCGTCTGAGGAAGGACAACTGAGAGGCTGATGGCCATGCACAACCCCCAGGAAGCCAACACCTGTTCTGGAAAATCACCTTTGTGCCCAAACTCTTCACCCTGTCGAATGCAACACAACTCTCCCACATGACATGGGGAGCTCAAGTTGGACCAATGTATCAGATGACTGTGGACTTTACTCTGGACATTTCTGCTACCAGGACTTCCAAATCATCTAGGAACTTTGGATTACAATCACAATGTACAGCACCCACCATCCTGTGCACTATACTCACACATGTATGTCAATAAACTCACTAATACACCATACTTGCCTCTGTTGTGATTCCAACGTTGTTTCTGAAGTGGAGATGATGATCTGTGAAATGACACTGTGCATGCTAACTGCTACAGCAAGTACAACACCGGCATGTGAGTCATGGCAATGTGACACATATGAGGGAGACACACCACCAGGGCTACACAACACACACACACCAGGGCCATCTGACTCATCGCCTACACTGATGTTGCCAGGAAATACGGTGCAATGCACAGACCCAACACCTATTCACAGTCTGTGTTAACTAGCCCACTGGTGCAGTAAGCAAATGTCAGTCAGATGTGTGACCACAGACAACGCACATCACAAAGTGAAGCACAGGTTTATTACACATTTGCAACATGTTGTAACCACTACAGATGCAAGGTAATCCCACCTGGCAGTGGGCACACAGTCAACAAGTGTAGAAGAAAGGAAGTCCATGGGTGTGGCGCACATCACCTGTAGGGAAACGACAGCTACCACCCTGGAAGTTGATTCACGGTGTCGGGGGATCACAGTTGACCAAACAACTCTGAAAGTATCCTGTGAAGGACAGAAATGACACACAGTCAAAAGCACTGAAGAACAGGACAGAACTGCAATACTCATGCCCAATACATGTCACAAGAAACCCACCCAGAACCACGTTAGCATGCCAACACTGTTGGGGAGTACAGACTACCTGTAAGGACACATCGCTGCACGCATCCAGTCAAGTAGCACATGGACACACTCAAACAGCACCAGAGCACCACCAACACATATCATGCAAACTCACATCATTGACATAACATCCCTGGATACTCACATTCAGCTGAAGAAGTTGGTGATGAGCTGTGTGCGGACATCACCCTCATTATCATCACCATCACTGGCATCGTGGCCCAGGCCAGGATCCTCCACAGGTGGCGGATGTTGGTCATCGTCATCCAGGATGAGAGGCAACTCCTTCCTCACTGCCAGGTTGTGTAGCATGCAGCAGACGATGACAATCTTGCACACCTTTGCTGGGGCATATGGGAGGGCCCCTCCTGTCTTATCTAGGCTTCGGAAGCGGCTCTTCAGGAGACCAAATGTCCGCTCAATCACTCTCCTGGTCCGACCATGTGCCTCATTGTAGCGCATCTGGGCTGGTGTCACAGGGTTCCTGAGGGGCGTCAGCAACCACTGCATGTTGGGGTATCCGGAGTCACCTACATACAGACAATTGCACATTAGCTGAGTTGGAAAAGAGGGTGGAACACTACATTGCAGAACACACACAATGGTACAAAGTCAGTACACACCAACAAGCCAGGCACGCTGGTTCCGCATCTGTGACATCATCCTCGGGATGCGAATACTCCTCATCACGTAGGCATCGTGTGCAGAACCGGGGAAACGGGCACAAACGTGTGAGATGCTCATATCTGCAAGACATACCACCAGTGCATTGACCGAATGGTAGTGTTTGCGGTTCCTGTATGCCTGCTCTTGGGCCTGTGGTGGTACCAAAGCCACATGTGTCCCATCAATGGAGCCAATGACAGGCGGCATCCTCCCCAGGGCATAGAAGTCACTCTTCACGTCAGTGAGTTGTTGAAGTCTAGGGAAATAGATGTACTGGTTCAGGTATCTCAACATAGCCTCCAAAACATCGCGGAGCACATGGCTGAACATGGTCTGTGACATCCCACCAGCAGACGCCACAGTGTGTTGAAAGGTACCAGTGGCAAAGAAGTGTAGGGCTGCCATCACCTTCACCTTGGGGGTCAGAGCTGTAGGGTATGTCCGGCCAGGATGCAAATGTGGTGCCAACCGCACCGTCAATTCCTCAATCAGTGGCCTGGTGAAGCGGTACCGTCGGATGCAGTCCCGTTCAACCACTGTTGCAAGGTCAGGGAATGGCCGATGGACAGCTGCTGCCCTGCAGTGCATAGGTGAAGAAAGAAAGATTGTCAGTCACCCCACATATGTGGCATAGACCAGACTCAATATCACATGATACAACATTACGAGACACAAGTACATGATGCGTGTGCCGTTCCGTAAGGACATGTATGGCACCTACATGGCTAACATCTAACATCACAGTTCAACATGTGCCCTCAACAAGTCCCAGGTTGTGCTATGGGATATCATTAGGCTGTGTCACAGTACCCATATACTGCTGTCACGTTCCAAACACACACCACAGTGACATGTGAGGACAGATGTGCCCCAGGCATCACAGCTCATCGACAGGTAGATTCCCAGGGACCCTGTATTGCCACATGGACACTGGCATGACATGGTGCATCATGAATACACCACAGCTAAACAACCATGACCCCCACAGGTAGTGGTCCCTGTTGCCTCGGCAGGACAGACATGGACGTCTGTGACACACACACGCACAACATCAAAGTCCATGCACAAACAACGTGGATGTGGAGACTGTCTCCCATTGTGCACATGGAATCAGAGACATTGTAAACACAACATGCACACAGACTGTGGAGGGCCATCACAATTGTGGCAATGGGTCACCCTGGGACGTACATACCGTCCCACATGGGACTCAGGGGGTATGTGACATGACATACACATACACAACCGTGAAATGTGACCATGCCACATGCCCTGAAATGAACAGTTGCACACCACAGTGTTCATGTGCACAACACACCAAGGATTCTGTCCCCATGAACACGTGCACAGCCTGGGAGTGGCTGCCTTAAAGTGCCACCCAAAAAACAACATGTTGACCCCCATACACGGAACAGGTAATGCAGCCTTCCATGCCTTAGGATACAGTGTGGACAGGCTGTGGTGTTGTAGGTGTGCCCCTCACTCCCTGGGAAGTATATGTGGCTGGCATATGTTCACCTGTGACAGGCATGGTGACATATGCCAGTGACTTGTACAGGGACGCGTTGAACAGCAATGGACCGATCGGTGTGCCCGACCGGCCCATTGCATTCAATGTGAGCGGGTACGCGTTGTATCCCGGGTACGCGTTGTAGAGCAATGGACCGATCGGTGTGCCCGGCCGGCCCATTCATTCAATGTGAGCGGGTACGCGTTGTATCCCGGGTATGCGTTGTAGAGCAATGGACCGATCGGTGTGCCCGGCCGGCCCATTGCATTCAATGTGAGCGGGTACGCGTTGAATAGCAATGGACCGATCGGTGTGCCCGGCCGGCCCATTGCATTCAATGTGAGCGGGTACGCGTTGAACAGCAATGGACCGATCGGTGTGCCCGGCCGGCCCATTGCATTCAATCTGAGCGGGTACACGTTGAACAGCAATGGACCGATCGGTGTGCAGGCTGGCCCATTGCATTCTATGTGAGCGGGTACACGTTGTATCCCGGGTACGCGTTGTAGAGCAATGGACCGATCGGTGTGCCCGGCCGGCCCATTGCATTCAATGTGAGCGGGTACGCGTTGTATCCCGGGTACGCGTTGTAGAGCAATGGACCGATCGGTGTGCCCGGCCGGCCCATTGCATTCAATGTGAGCGGGTACGCATTGTATCCCGGGTACGTGTTGTACAGCAATGGACCGAACGGTGCGCACACATTGGCTGGGGCCTGGC
>CAWUFW010026360.1:0-34390 GCA_963921515.1 Calotriton arnoldi
CTCGATCGGAGCCAACAAGCCTTGGCAGCCGCAGAGTCTCGGGGAGATGGAGAAAAGTCGATGGCGCAGACCAGCAAGGTCTGTGGAACTCACCCAGCGAGGGTAAGTCAGGGCAGGCCTGGAGCAACCAGGGGAGCCCTTTGGTTTCTTTCAGAAGTCTTCTGGGGACCCACAAGCCAGCGGGCAAGGGATCGCGAAGACACCTCGGGCGGAATCACTCAACAGGGGCCCACAGTCACTCGGGACGGTGTAGGCCTCTGATCTTCGGAGGGATTCCTGCTGGAGGTCAGGACCACACGTGGTCCAAAGCACAAGTTCGTGGAACGTTGTGAAGGGGTTGCACTCGACAATAGTGCACGGTACCCAGGGGTCGCGGTTCCTCGTTACTCGGGGGTCCACTTGCCTCAGCTTCGCTGGGGACTCACGATGGCCTGGGAGAGGTCAGGAAATCCACTTCTTGGGCTGCAGGGACTTCGGACTCCGGCGGGAGCGGCGTAGTTTGCGACCGTCGTTGTCGTTTTGGTGCCTGCCAAGCAGGGAGTCACTCCTTGACTCCAAGGGAGATTCTTCTGTCTTCCAAAGGTAGTGGAACGTCGAAGGGCCAGGATTCTTCTGTAGAGCGTCGTCCAGGGGTTATCTGCTTTGCAATGGCAAGGTTCCCCCTCTTATACTAAAGAGGGGATGGACTAGCTCTATGACCCCACCTATGGGAGGGTCAAGGGAGGGGTGGCTACACCCACTTCCCTTTGTCCAGTTTCGCGCCAGAGCAGGGGCAGGTAGCCCCTGAGCTGGATTTGAACTGGCATATGCACAGAGGAGCCTTCTGCTCCCCAGTGCAGGACTTCAAAGCACTCTAAGAGTGCACCCACCCAACCCCAATACACTAAACCCTGTCTGGAAGGTGGTTACACCTCCCTGTGACAGGATGCCTATTGTTGGGCTTCCTCCACTGCGAGTTTCGGTCATCAGCAGGAGGGCAGCCCAGTGTCTGTGACTGGTGGCATCCATTTTGTGATGCCAGGGCTCTTTAGGATTCTACCGCGTTTCCACAGCAGGTACATGTCTTATCCCTCTAGAAGGGTGGAATGCTACCCCGCCGCCAAGATTGGCGGGGGTAGTATTCCAAGATGTTTGACACCAAACACGACATGTTTTGATGCAGCCATTCCAAAGTTAGCATTTACCGCGAGGATATAATGCACTTAAATAGTATATGGTTTAACCGCATCCACAAACAGCACCAGAGAATAGACTCTGAGAGCTGCAGAGGGGCCCTGCTCCAGGCAGAGGCACCCCCTCACATAGAAGCCAAGCACCCTGCCCTCAGGATTGATAGGGCCTGCCTTAGGGGTGACTGATAGGTTTATATGTGTGTGCAGGAGAGATATAGGAAACCTATATCTCAGTGAGGAGTGCTAGCACCACCTCACCCAGGCTGCAATAGCAGAGCCTGTGGTGTCAGATTTAGACTGCTTCCCAGGGGTGGCATAACATATGCTGCAGCCCCTGGGAGGCCTGTGAAGTACCTATGCCCTTGGCACCTAAGGTACCATATACTAGGGACTCATAAGGCACCACAGTATCCAATCACTAGTGCACCTAGAGTGCACTCCATGTCGTTTAGAGAGAACAGAGAGGCTGGGGCCCTGATTGGCAGGGACCCAGCCAGACTATAGCCAGAAACCAGTGCTAACATCAGAAAAAAAGTGGGGGCAACATAAGAGGCAGATCCTACTCTCCTACACCGTCCAACAATGACTGACGTCGAGCCTGGTTCAAGGGCGCCGGAGTCCGCACCACGCCCGAGGGTGGAGGAAGGGACAGAAATTCGATCCGATACCCACGGTCCAGGACATCCAGCACACACTGGTCGGAGGTCGTCAGACGCCAAGCAGGAAGGAACAACCTCAGCCTCCCACTAACAACTGGTTGACCACCAGCGGGACCGACCCCGGGGGCGGCATAGTCAGGAACGCTGCGGAACTTGTCCAGCCTCCTGGGAGGATTCTTCTGGAACTTTCAGGGAAAACTCCTACCAGCCCCTTTCTGGCCCCTAAAGGAAGACTTCTGAAACCGCGAAGGCCAGCGGATGGTCTTGGCATGAGTGAAGGAAGAATCCTTACAAGAAGGCTGACGTCGGAAGGACAAAGAATGCTTACGTTCCTTGAACACTTTGTGAAGTTTATCTTCAAGAGCGTCCCCAAAGACGAGGTCCAGTAAATGGCAACCGCAATGCCATGGATCTCTGAGCGGCATCCGTATTCCAACCCTTCAGTAACAGATTCCGCCGAGCGGCAATAGAAGAACCACAGGACAAGGCAGAAGCGCGCACATAATCAAAGGCAATGTCCGAGAGGGATTCGGCCTGACGTTCCATGGATTCCAGCAGGTCTGGACAACAGCCCCCCTGCATTGTGGAAAACAAAGTCTTAAAGTCGGTCAACAAGGATTGCGCGACATAAGCCCCATAAACACCAGATGGGATAGCAAGGTGGGAGCCTGCATTAGATTTTTTCAACGCAGAGTCAATCTTCTTATCCACACCATCACGCAGTATATTATCATCCGCCATAGAAGGACGACCCACTAAACTGGCGACAATGGAATCCACATGCACCGACTCAGGAATCGAATCCTCCATGTCCTGCAAAGGATACAGTTTGGACATAAAGCGAGGCATCATGATGTGATCAGGGTCCTTCAATTCCTTCAAAAGGACATCCATCACAAAAGGATGGATAGGGAGAGAAGTAGTAACAGGCTTCCGAAACTGCGGCAGGACCGCATCCTGGGAAGTGCTGGGAAATGTTCTGATATGCTTGGCTGATATCTGATGGTGCTCTGGTGTGCTGTGCTTTCATGTGCCCTGCTGTCTTGTGATGTGCTGTGATTTGCCATGCTGACCTTGAAAATGATGTGAAACCAGCTAGCAAGTTTTGCTGTAATATGATGTGATGTAATCCCATGTGTTCTTTGCTCTTAAGTGCATTGTGTGCTGTGGTGCGCTGTGATGTGCTTAGATATTGTAAGACATGATGTCCTGTGGTGATCTGCAATGTGATCTTGTGCGCTGTTATGTGTTGTGCTATGATCCTTTGTGGGGTACTGTAAAGTGATCTGATATGTTACTTTACGTTGTGCTTTGATTTGCTATTAAATACTTGGGTACAATGTGGCATGTTGTCAAATACTGTGCTGTCCTGAAATTTACGGTTCTGTAGAAAATTGTGCTGTACTGCAGTGTCACATGGAGTCCTCTGCTGAAATGCGCTGTTTGGTATTTTGTTCTGATATCCTGTGGTGTGTTATGTTGTGCTGCACTCTGATGTGCTTTCTTGTTATGTGCTGAGCATGTGTGATGTGCTGTGATGTGTTGGCCTTTGCTGTGCTCAGATGTGATATAATTGATATGCTTCAATGTGATTGACATCTTGTGATATGCAGTGTTTTGCTATCCTGTGTTGTCCTTTAAAATTGTGTTCCTTCCTGTCATGTTTTGCGCTGATGTTTGTAATATGCTGTGATGTTATGTGTTCCCAGGCACTGTGAGGTGCTCAGATGTGACGCAATGCCATGTCATATGGTATACCGTGCTCAAATGTGCAATGATGTCATGTCATATAACAATAATACTGTTTTGTTTATCAAGACACGCCACTGAAGTTAAAAGATGCTCTACAAGTATTGTGTGTAAGTGGAACTTTAAATAAAGGAGATCTAGCAACATCTTCACAGAACACCACATGAAGCCACCCATCTCACAGCACCTGTACAGTGAAAGACATGTTTGTCATGTTAATGTCAAGATGTGTATTTTGGGAAAAAGTATTGACTCTGATAGCAGTTCTGTTGGGCTCGGTATAAGGGCTCCTTCTATATGGCTCATCCATTTGTGGTGCTTGAATGACACATATAAACCATCAGGCATAGGAGGAGCAGGTCAAGGGCTTCACTGTTTTAAGTTTGGCTTTTTGTGGCAGAGGGCTATAAAATAGAGGGATACTGTCATTCTGAGGCTGTGGGGGCGAAGTAGAGTGAGGAGAAAAAAACTGAAAACATGAAAAGCACATTTAAGCACAGACATGCGCACATGCACTCAGAACATAGTGCCGATATTGGCAACCGTCTCCCACACATAGTAAGGTATTTAGTACACATTGAATTAAATAATCACGCCACACAAAGTTTGACAGCGTGTCCAGCGGGTGGAACAAAGAGGACGACCCCTTGGTGGTGCAGTGATAAGTACCTGACCCCAGCCCCCCCTGTTTCCAGGAAATGATGCAGAAGAGCGACGGACATGGGGGACTCCCATGGGGGGTCCCAGCGAGTGGAGTGCGGTGGATGTGCCAGAATGCGGCACTAAGGTGGCCACCCTCTTAAAAGGGGCGCACTGCGTGCGCCGCAGGCAGCTGCATTTGTGCTGTGTCTCTATGCACCCTACTACTCTCTGTTCCTATGTTTGCCGGCAGGGCTCCCGCATCTCAGGAGTCTTTCGAGCACCACAGAGGGGGTCAGACCACCAACCCCAGGAAGCACAGTGGCCACCACACGAAACTCGCCCGGAGGCGCCATTCAAATTGCCGGCGGGACGCGCCCGGGCACGTGCACGGACGAAGAACGGACTCCGAGAGGGCCCTTCCTCGCCCGGAAGAGGCTGGGCTGGTCCCACCTTCTTTGAAGCCCTGTCTGACTCATCCAGTATACCTACGAGGTCATCACCATCCATCAGATTAAAGGTATTTTCCTTCAAATTTTATACCTTCAACAATGGGTAAACAAAAGGCACCTGGGGTCGGCATATCTACTCATACCACTACTGCAATTGACACTATTCTGGCTAAAGCAGTTGGGGCGATCTCTGATTAAATAGTATTGGTCGAGCGCAGACTTTCTATGGACCTTGGACACTCCTACAAACACCTTGCAGATGAGGCAGATTCTACCCCTCCTAGTATAGCCCACCCTGCTTCACTTACACCATACCAACATAATACACCACTGATAGATAGTGGGTGCCTTGACTCTGTATCTTTCACTGCCCCCGCGTGCCTAAATTCATCTAAAACTTCAGGCATACCAGCCTGTGAAAAAAAAGAGGAAACCAGCTACGGCCATTAGAGGGGCTACTGCAGCAGTTGCATTCACTAAGAAGCCTTGAGCAGAGTTTGTTCTCACACCGGCCTAAACCCCATTGTATGTCTCAGGCATCCTAAACAGAGGAATCCCCTCAAGCTGAAGAATGAGGCGCTATGATCTCCCTACTCAATTTGATTTTTGACGAAAAACTTCATCCAATTATTAAGCGGCTGGAGTCAATCGAGAGACCTTTAGCCAACCATCATGATTTAAACAAAATATCAAACAGCAGGCTCAATGTATGTCCTAACCAGATACCAGCTCAATCTGTCCATTCCTAAACAAGGCCGGACTGTGGTTCTGAATTAATTTATAGGCCTCAGAGGTAGCCTATTTACACTAACGATCCCCTCCCTAGAAGGAATCTGGCCTCACAATATGTTGATCCTAGCACCATTAATCCTGCTAAAGAAACAGCGTCCATGAGACCCAATTGCATCGGCCCAACTGGAGGAGCTAAGGAAGTGACTGCTCCCCTGAAAGATACATTAATTCTACCCCAAGCTGCTTGCCCTTTTGTTTTGATATTGGGTGATGTTCCTCCATTGAAGACAGGCTCAGTTAAGACCTGGTCACCACTAAAGAACAAATCTATACACTGGTAAAATAAACATAAGCAGTTCGAAATTGAGAATGCGGGGGAAATCATTATGCAGCACGGCTGGTTTGACCATGACTGCACAGCACCTAACCAAGAACTAAGGATGGAATTAGGGAAAAAACCCAGAAACCAAGAACTAATTGCTGCCCTTAGGAAACATTATAAGGTTGTCACAGCTAAGCACTGGCAGCAAGTCTTAACAGACCAATGGGAGTCACTTGCACAAGCAGCTAGTATCAAAGATAGTAAGCACTTCTGGGCCACAGTCTCAGATATGAGACGTAAAAACCTGACAGTTTCTCTGATCTCCTGCCATATCACAAGTGAATCCTGGGAAAATAATTTTGAGTAAAGTCTATGTTGTCCCTCTCAACAGGGATATTTTTACTATACATAGTAGAAATTTAACAGATGTCAGGATTACAGTGGATGAGGTAGAAGAGGCCCTTATCCAAAGCATGGGAGGCAAAGCCCGGGGCCCAACAGAGTACCAATCGATTTATTTAAACTTAATATCCAACTCTGGCCTCCTATTTAACTAATGTTTTTAGTAAACTGGCACACACAGATATCCCGGACTTCTGGCGTACTTCTATTATTGTCCCTATGTTGCAGAAGGGCAACTGTGAAGACCCCAGTTGGTATAGACCAATTTAATTGATCAATACAACTGTAAAATGTTTGGGAAGCGTCATTTATAATAGAATTCAGGAGTGGGCCCAAGCAGAGTCTATTTTACATCCCTTCCAGCACGGATTTAGAAGTAAGATAGGAATAATCGAGCAATGCACCAATTTGAATTTAATAATAAGTAAATATACAGTCGTCAAGCGTGTGCCTTTATATATGGCCTTTATGGATTTAAGTGCGGCTTTCGACTGTGTTAGTCAAACTAAATTTTGGCACATGCTGTTGGTTAAGGGTCTGGATGCCCCGCTTGTCCATTTTCTTGCATATCTCCATAGGGCCACGAGAGCCAGAGTTAGATTAAGTGATAATGGGAATGTGTCTAAGGTTATTGAGATTGGCAGGGAAGTTGGACAAGGGTGTGTGCTAGCCCCACTCCTGTTTATACTATACATTAATGATTTACACCCGGCCTAGGCTCTCCTAACCAGCGACGTCCCATCCATTAAAGGGAATCCCCTACCCACACTCCTATATGCAGCCAACGCTGTGTTAATGGCTTGCACTCCCAAAGCACTGCGCCTCCAAGTATCTGCATTCATTGAATTTAGACCTTCAAACCAATTTTACAAAATTGCATATTATGGCATGCCACCCACACTGTATTCAACTGTCCAGCATGCAAGTAGGTGAAAACTCCCTAACCAGTGTTAAGACTTTTCCATATCTGGGAATCACGTTCTCTGCCTCTGGACCCTGGTAACCTAATATTGCACTCTGTAGAACAGTTTTCAAAGGCAATTGGTTCACTATTCTCGCTTCCCCAACCCCGTGGTGGGGGGCAATTGAAAGCCATGTTGCAAATTTATACATCTCAATGTGTCTCCATTGCCACTTACGGTTCTGCAATCTGGGGGGTTGCAAACTGCGAAACCTTACAACTGGAAGAAAATAGGTTCTGTATGCAACTCCTCGGAGTCCCAATTTCCTCCTCCCATATTATGTGTCATAATGAGTTAAACCTGTTGTATATAATTGATTTTATTGAAGTGAGGCCTGTAGGAGAGTAGGATCTGCCTCTTATGTTGCCCCCACTTTTTTTCTGATGTTTACACTGGTTTCTGGCTATAGTCAGGCTGGGACCCTGCTAATCAGGGCCCCAGCCTCTCTGTTCTCTCTAAACGATTTGGAGTGCACTCTAGGTGCACTAGTGATTGGATACTGTGGCACCTTATGAGTCCCTAGTATATGGTACCTTAGGTACCAAGGGCATAGGTACTTCACAGGCCTACCAGGGGCTGCAGCATGTATTATGCCACCCCTGGGAAGCAGACTAAATCTGACACCACAGGCCTGCTACTGCAGCCTGAGTGAGGAAGTGCTAGCACCCCTCACTGAGATATAGGTTCCCTATATCTCTCCTACACACACATATAACCCTATCAGTCACCCCTAAGGCAGGCCCTATCAATCCAAAGGGCAGGGTGCTTGGCTTCTATGTGAGGGGTGCCTCTGCCTGAGCAGGGCCCCTCTGCAGCTCTCAGAGTCCATTCTCTGGTGCTGTTTGTGGATGCGGTTAAACCATATACTTTTAAGTGCATTATATCCTCGCGGTAAAATGCTAACTTTGGAATGGCTGCATCGAAACATGTCGTGTTTGGTGTCAAACACCTTGGAATACTACCCCCCGCCAGTCCTGGCGGCGGGGGTAGCATTCCACCCTTCTAGAGGGATAGACATGTACCTACTGTGGAAACGCGGTAGAATCCTGCAGAGCCCTGGCATCTCAAAATGGATGCCACCAGTCACAGACACTGGGCTGCCCTCCTGCTGATGACCAACACTTGCAGTGGAGGAAGCCCAACAATAGATATCCTGTCCCAAGGGGGTGTGACCACCTCCCAGACAGGGTTTAGTGTATTGGGGCTGGGTGGGTGCACTCCTAGAGTGCTTTGAAGTCCTGCACTGGGGAGCAGAAGGCTCCTCTGTGCATATGCCAGTTCAAACCGGCTCAGGGGCTACCTGTCCCTGCTCTGGCGCGAAACTGGACAAAGGGAAGTGGGTGTAGCCACCCACTCCCCTGACCCTCCCATAGGTAGGGTCATAGAGCTAGTCCCTCCCTTTCTTTTAGTATAAGAGGGGGAACCTGTGCATTGCACCCTAGATTTCCCTGGACGACGCTCTGAAGAAGAATCCCGGACCTTCGACGTTCCACTACCTTTGGAAGACTGAAGAATCTCCCTTGGAGTCAAGGAGTGACTCCCCTGCTTGGCAGGCACCAAAAACTACAAGCGACGGTCGCAAACTACGCCGCTCCCGCCGGAGTCCGAAGTCCCTGCAGCCCAAGAAGTGGATTTCCTGACTTCTCAAAGCGAAGCTGAGGCCAGTGGACCCCAAGAGTAACGAGGAACCGCGACCCCTGGGTACCGTGCACTATTGTCGAGTGCAACCCCTTCACAACGATCCACGAACTTGTGCTTTGGACCACGTGTGGTCCCAGCCTCCAGCAGGAATCCCTCCTAAGATCAGAGGCCTACCACGTCCCGAGTGACCGTGGGCCCCTGTGAGCGAATCCTCCCGAGGCGTCTTCACGATCCCTTGCCAGCCGGCTTGTGGGTCCCCAGAAGACTTTCTAAAGAAACCAAAGGGCTCCCCTGGTTGCTCCAGGCCTGCCCTGACTTACCCTCGCTGGGTGAGTCCCACAGACCTTGCTGGTTTGCGCCATTGCCTCTTCACACTTTCCCCGAGACTTGCTGTTACCAAGGCTTGTTGGCTCCAATCGAGTCGCCGACACCGCAGTAAGCTGCAGACATCGTGGGACACGCCGAATCCAGCTCCTGGTCGTCGTCGACGCCTCCTGGACCTCGTGGCTGAAGAGTCAAGGCAACTGCGAACGACCTGAATCTTGCGACGACGGTGGGCATCCATCTTCCTTGCCCCGAGTCACTGCCAAGTGACTTTGAACACTGTCCCCTCTGCTTCCAGGTCTTCCATCTTCCGAATCCAGGCTTGGATTCCTCCGGACACTTCTCCTGTCGCCGCAAGCAGCAAGTCTTCACTGGCTCCAATTGAAAACGACGCCGCGACCCGACACCAAAGAACACCTATGCACCCGGCTCCCCTGGGTGAGGTAACTTCAGCACTACGGTGCTCCTGTGGGTGTGGGCCCTAGAACAACTTACCCTGTAAGTGACTTGCTTGTAGCTTCCCTCGAAGTGTCCTAAAACTCTAACTTTCCAAGTGCGACAATTGCGCTGACTCGTACAGGGTTCGCATCTGTGTTAGACACACCGCGTCCATCTCCTTTGCAACACTATCTAGAACTGTATCCTTCGACTCGTACTGAGTCCGATCGGTGTTCGCCTCGAACACACAAAGGGCCTGTAACACTGAGATCTCCATTGCACTGACTCGCACCAGGTTCGCGTCTGTGTTAGACACAGCGCGTCCATCTCCCTTGCAACTCTATCCATAACCGCGTCCTTCGACTCGTACAAGGACCGATCGGTGTGTTCGCCTCGAACACGCAAGGGACCTTTAACATTGATATCCCAATCGCGTCTGAGTGCATAGACTCGCACAGGACTCGCACCGGTGCCAGGTCACCGCGTCCGTCCCCTGTGGGTCTCCTACAACTACCTGGGGTGGTTCTTGGGGGTCCCTCGATTCTAGATGCCCTAGACCTAGGTCTAGCACACTAAGATTGTGATATTCGATTGTGCTAAACTTATTCTGATAATATTTGACTTGTACATATGTTCCTGACCTCTAATCTCATAAAAGAGATTAGTAGAGAGTGTTTATTAATAAATACATATATATTTGATATACATACCTGTGTGGTGTCTTTTCATTTGGTGATTCAAGAGATTGTGTGGTAAAACAAGCTGCTTTACATTCCTTCAAGACTTAGCCTGAAGGCTGCTCTCCACAGCTACCACTAGGATAGCTTTCTATAAAGGTTGTCTTAAACCTATCTACCATAAGAGTCGAATTGTTCTGGTGCAAGGTGTCCACTTTAATTAGTGAACAGCATATACCAGGCCAACTTCTCACAAGGCCTTTATTATTTTGGCTATCTATTTGGGGCAACGGAAGGCAGTACTTAGAAGAGAGATAATAAGTGACTGCCTTTCTTGTAATAATGGCCTCCGAATTCCATGGTTGGCATACATTAAATCGGAACTAGGAAAAATTGGTATGCAGAGGGCTTTTACAGAGAAAGAATTATGCCCTACTTTTAACAAAAAGGAATTAGCCTTAGCTTTTTATGAACTAGAGCAGGAAAGTCGCCTTAAAAGGGCAGCAGGGAAACAGATGATCACCGCATATTTGTCCTTGAGTGTCTCGATGATACCTCCCGTCTATTTAGAGCAGTCTTGCTGGAGATGGGAGCGCTCTTTGCTATTTAGGTTTCGAGCCGATACTGTCAAATACTTACTGTGCTTTCCTCTTGGGTACCAGCCAAATCTTGCTGCTATTCCCTGCCCGTGTAATAACAAATCAGGCCAAACCATGCCACATTTCTTATTGTCTTGTAAATTTTATGAATTTTATACAAGGTTATTCTTGATTTCACTCTTTAAAAGAAAATACAGTGATATCAGGAAATGTAGAGCTATGTCCTTATCTATTATTCAATTGTTCGACAGTGAAACATGTTTACATGTAAGCTCATTCTTAAGATATGCTGTGAGGGCACGTGGCACTTTATCATTCTAACAATCTGCCGTTAGTTGTAATTTTGTTTTTCTTTTTTTAATACATAGTGTTGTACATAGCTATGTTTTTATCTGTTATTTAATTGTATGACAATGAAACATGTTTACAAGTAGATTAATTTTTAAGACCTTGTGAAGGCACATGGCATTTTAGTTTTTAATAATTTGCTGCTATTCATAATTTCCCCTTTGATAATATTCACTTATATTTTTAACTGGATGAAATGTTATTTGTTATATGCATGTTACTTTTATGGAAGGAAAACCTTCCGAATAAAGTGTCAAACTGAAAACTGAACAGTCCGAATGTCTTTGCCAATGCTTGTCATTCACAGAAACTGGCGATTGACATATGTGAAGAGTCACAGACATGACAGATGTGATTCAGTAGCCTCGGGTAGACATGACAAGGGAATGAAATACTGTTACGTTTAGTTCTCATTATGCATACATATTGACTTACAATAATATAATATTGCATCCACTACATCGATATAACGACTACCGCCTAGAATAAACGTATTATTAAGTACACCTAAACTTACACTGTAATGTAGTGGTTAGGCAGATGTAGTGGATGCAATATTATTGTTATGTGATGTATAATACATGCAATATAGTGACCCTTTAGCGATTCAATAATCCCACATGTGATGTCTAGCTGTTTAAGAAGTGTGAAAAGTATAACAACCAAATTAGTTAGCACACACTGAAAATACATTAGCCAGCGCTTTACATTTTGTAGTTTAAAGCTGTTTATGTTCCTTACAAATATGTATAAATGACTGAGAAAGCATTTATCCAACTATTATACTTAAAAAACAAATAAGTAGTGTCCTAAATTAGAGTTTAAATGGCGGAAAATATATCGACCATTTGTGGCAAATTCTCCATCTCTGTTCCAATTGTTTTTTTCTCAGTATTTCTAGTTCACTGGGGAAGGGTTATGATGAATTTTAATTTCTGGGATCTGAAAAGGGTCAAGGGAGGCATACAGGATGGAGGTGCCTGACTGAAACAGCGAGGTAGATGTACATTTCATTTAGATCATTGCATGTCAGTACAATTATCTTTCAGGTGCTAGGGCCATGATTTCAATGGTGCTGCAGGTGCAGTGGCACCGGGGTCAAACGTTGTCAGAACTTCTCTAAACACCAACTATTTTATATTTAACTACTAATAAACCAGTCACAAGTGCAGTTTCCTTGCAAGCATAGGGTCATGATTTCAATGGTGCAGCAGGTGCAGTGATGCTGGGGCACAAAGCTCTAGGAACCCCCCTAAACACCAAATATTGCAATATTTTACTCGTAAACATGCAGTCACAAGTGCAGTTATCTTGCAGGTACTAGGGTCATAATTTGAATGGTGCACCAGGTGCAGTGGCACAGGGCCAAACGTTGTCATAACTCCTCTAAACACCAAATGTTGCTATATGTAACTACTAAGCAGACAGTCACAATTGCAGTTATCTTGCATGCACTAGGGGCATCATTTAAATGGTGCAGCAGGTGCAGTGGCACCAGGCACACATTTTGTCAGAACTCCTCTAAACACATAATATTGCTATTATATCAATTAATTATATTATTTCCCTCTTTCATTTAATTTTTCAAAAATTTGCTATTACTTACCATTAGTAACAGCACAATATATTGCTTTATTGTACATAAACGTCATAACACTTTAATAGACTTTCTGTAACTTATATTGTACAACTACTCAGCAAGCTACAACTTACAACAAAATAACAGCTTATTATTAATTACATAGGCAAAACCTAATGCATTAATGCTTGTTTAAACCACTGACCCCTCATGAACTTCGCCAATGCAAATGAAAATTGTAAGGATAAGGACAAGTCAATGCATCAAAACTCTCAACAACCATGAGAAAGGAGTCAATATTAGGAAGAAGAGATTGCACCACCTAAATGAGAAACAGTCCAAATAAGCCATATTGCTTTGCCCGTCGGCAGTACATTAGCATCCAGGCAAAAATCACCAGATCAGACACCGTCGTATCCTGATTTGGCTCCTCTTAACTCAAGTCCAACTAAGCAGAGAGTTGAAAGGTAAAACCGAAGAGACTCTAACAACATCAATCTTCTTTTTTGCCACATTACTAGGAGCTCGGAGTTTTCGAATTGCCTGAACACAATAGATACATGATGGGTTGGTCACCAGCAGAAAGTCACAACACTCCTTATCGGATTAATTTCACTCAGAGTCATGTCATGTGTTTATCAAACATCTGAAAGGACCCCAGCACACATGACCCAGCCATGTCTGAGTTTTTGCTGGCAAGCTCTCTTAGATACAATACAGGCCACAGTTGAGGCAATAAACTACCACTCAGACTAAAAGGATATTCAAGTTAAGCTACTTAACTCACTGGCCCTCTATGTGACAGGGATAGACAAAAAATTAGAATAACTTAATTTACCTATCACGAGAGCTCAGGTCCCCCCTGTACTTGTGTGCCCATGTTGGATAAACTAACAATTTTATCAACGATTGTAAATGGCAACCTTGAGGAAGTAAATTCAAGCAATACTAACCCAATGAAAACGGACATTGATCCAATTAGCGAAGAGGAAGACTCTCATGTCATAAACGCGAGTGAAAATCCTGTATGTCCAGATTCATGTCCCCAGCATCAAATAACAATTACGGCAGAAGTCCACGGTGCAAGGATCCAAGAAGCAAAACCCACTAATGCAGTGTCAAGCAAATAATAATAGTAATAACAGTGTGGCTTGTAAAGTGCATAGCTACTTGAAAACGAAGTGTCTCAGTTCTGAACGTCCAGCTCCCACAGGTCACATGTGCATCAGTTCCCATTGAATCAGCTCAGCCTGAACAACCAGGTTTATACACTTTTCTGGAAGAGGGATTCTGAAGGGGCCTGACGACGGAGAGCGGAAGAGAGTTCTAGAGTTTAGGCGCTAGATCGCTGAAGGAGCTACCACTAGTGCATTCTCTCTTAACTTTCGGGATGTTGGCCAGCATGGCACCAGAAGATTTGATGTTCATGAACATAAGGTTTGATAAGAGAATGCAAGTACCATGGGCCCTCAGTCACAAAGACCTTGTGGAAATAGCACAATGCATTGAAAGAGATTCTCTGCTTCAATGGAAGCCAGTGCAGCTTGGAGAGCCTAGCCCCCATGGCGGTGCATTTGAGGAAATTCAGCAAAAGGCCCGTAGCCGCATTCTGAACTTGTTGTAGTCTTTTCAAAAGGGTAAATCTAACAGTAAAAGCTAAAAGTAAATCTAACAGTAATAGCAAAAAGCTACCAGTTGATGATGAAGTTACTCTTGCAAGAACAGTAAGAAATAAACAGGACACGGCCCGACAAACGAGGAAGCTCAGGAAGCAATGTGTAGTACAATGAATGAACAAATCAGGAACCAGGAAG
The DNA here is from genome assembly GCA_963921515.1 of Calotriton arnoldi. Lineage (NCBI taxonomy): Eukaryota > Metazoa > Chordata > Amphibia > Caudata > Salamandridae > Calotriton > Calotriton arnoldi. The sequence goes on from CAWUFW010026360.1 coordinate 14,510, forward strand.
TCACTCATGGAATTAATCAGGGAACATGCCCGAATGCCATAAGCCCGTCTACTAAAGAAGTACCCCTACGATTGAGTAAGCGGAAGAGGAAGAAGACGCACAAGGGTAGGAAAAGACATTCAAAATCAATTTTAGAAAATGATACGGGGAAGTGGCATCCCCTTTTTAATAAAGAAAACCTCAGTGGTCCGACCCCTAAGAAACGGGAGTCAGTCCCCTAGACTAACCTCAAAGGCAGAGCAAATGGGCTTCAATTGGCTGCTGCACAATCATCAAAAGTCGTTTCCTTAGGTAAATAAAACAGCCTGCCAGAGAGAAATTCAAAATAAATTGACAGCTACACTGGCAACAACAGAAACTCAAACAGAGCTGACTACTACACTAGTAACTACAGAAAGCCAAACAGAATGGCTCACTCAGGAGGATTGTCCAACAATCACAGAAGTATGTGCATATGAGCGTAAGCCCATAGCTCCAAATTGTACAGGACTTAAGGGTGTAAAACTAACAAGACTGATTACAAATCCCACAATGCAATCATAAAAATTTTACTAGACCTGCAGGTCTAGTAACTTGAATAATCTACTTGACCTAACTGTAATGTACTTGACCCCTGAACTGATCTTTTGGTGTGGTTTTCCTCTATTTGCTTCTGGCCTCCTGTTTTTGACTGTCTGCTGAACTTCGTTTTTGCTGGTTTTAGGACTCTGGGCACTTTACTTCTGCTGACCAATGCTAAAGTGCATATGCTCTGGGTCTAAAATGTAATGGCATTTGGTTTCTACATGATTGGCATATTTGATTTACTAATAAGTCCCTAGTATAGTGTGCTGTGCGTGCACAGGACCTGTAAATCAAATACTAGTGGGCCTGCACCACTGATTGCGCCACCCACCTGACTAGCCCTTCAAACCTGTCTCGGGCCAGCCACTGCAGAGCCTGTGTGCACAGTTTTTTTAAGTAAACCTACTTGCAAGGCCCAAACCTTCCCTTTCAATACATGGAAGGCACCCCTAAGGTAGGCCCTAGGTAGCAATGTATTTAAAAGGTAAAACATGTACTTTTGAGTTTTATATGTCCTGGTAGTGAAAAACTGCTAAATCCGTTTTCCACTACAGCAAGGCCTATAGCTCTACTAGGTTAGCATTGGAGCTGCCTTGTAATACTTTACACGTTTATCTTCCAATTGGGACCCAATAGAAATTGGAGTTTGTTGTCTCTGGACTCACAATTTAAAAACACATCTTTGAGTGAAGTTGGTTTTTAAATTGCGGGTCTGAAAATGCCTCTTTTTGAAAGTTGGCATTTTCTTGCTTTAACCATTCTGTACCTCTGCCTGTGCATGGAATGCACACCTGGGTTGGATAACAGTTGAGCTGTGTGAATTCACTCTAGATAGTCACACACAAAGGGAGCTGAGGTTTGCCTTGCATATCCTGATGGCCCATCACCAGACTGATGGGTGTTGCTGAGCTAGAGTGGTGTGAGGAGTTGACATTTGTACCTGAATAGGGCTGTGCCTGTCCCCTGATGAACAGCTGCCTACCCCCTTGTAGTGTGTCTGGAGCAGGGCCCAGGGAGGGCAGGGTATTGTGCACTACAAAGACTTTTGCCGACTTCAAAGGATAAAATGGATAAAAGTACTGGACCTCGGACACCATATACACCATATACTCGAAACACTTGTGGACTGAGGACATTCAGCCAAGAAGAAGAGCTGTGGTGCTTCCAGGAGGGACTGCCACTTTGCTGCTTGCTTGCTGTTTTGGGCTGCTGCCTGCTGCTTCTGTCTTGGGAGTGAGAGAACTGGACTTTGCTCTCTGCATCCTGCTTTCTAAGGTTCTCCAAGGGCTTGACTTGAGCTTGCCTCCTGTTGAAAGTCTCAAGACCATCAAAGACTTCACCGGCAGCACCTGGGTCTTTCTGCTGAGAGCCCTATCCTGCCAATTGGTGCCAAATCAGTTCCTGGGCTCTTGGAAGTGAGTTGCTGTGCTAAAAAGAAGAAGATCCACATATTGACTTCTAGCACCTCTTTGGAACCGACGTAGCATTTGGACACCGCGCCGCTGCCTTCACTGGAGCTGTGGTTCCCGCTGAGCACAATGACTGCGACTGGCAACGCAGGTCCCGATTCCACCACAGCGCATCCGAAGAACCACCACAGTGGAAATCTTGAGCACTGCGTCACCGAAGTCCATGACGCCTGGCTCTGACTCCGCCACAGGACCGTGGTGTAACTTCGACATCGCAAAGTCGACGCCTCGTGACTTGACTGTCGATTCTTCATTGCCCCACACCACCAGCGGACCCGCCGCCTCGCCGCCAATACTGTTTCACCTCCCCTATGCCTAGCAGCATCCCGGGTGTCACCAGCTCAGCGACTCTGCACCGACTCACGGACCCTACTTCTCACTTGCTTTAGTGACGCCTCACTGCCATTTTGCAACATACCGTCCCAAGCACCGAAGTGCCAACGACCTGCACCCACTGTAAGGAACTGACATCTCACCAGCCTTACCTCCCCAGCACCTCGCAAGGTCTTTGTTTTGTCATTGTTTCCAAGGTACGACAAAACCTAACAATTATCGACTGATTGCACTGATCGATGCTGAAGTTAAATACTTTGAAAACCTGTTGCTAACTGACTTTTAAACCTGGGCAAATGAACAAAGCATTATCCCTCTGAATTAAATAGGATTCCGCTGAATCAGGGCTGTCTATGAAACCTGCTGGACATCTCTATGCTAATGGCCATTCAGCCCAGATGCACTCACCTTTGTATGTGTGTTTCGTCGATTTCAAGGCAGCATTTGATAGAATTTCAAGAAAACCCCTCTGAGAAAGGTTAAGAACGTGGGGCGCTCTACCAAATCTTCTACGAGCAATAGAGCTACTGTATTCTGAAACTTGACTGTGTATAAAATAGGAGTTGGCACCCTTCTCTCAAGGAAGATATTGACTACGGAAGGAGTAGGAAAGTGCCTCTTTTTGCATGGTTAGAACCCACGTTTTGCCTGATACCTGATGTGATTTAGAACTGTAAGTGCCCTGGGTCCCTGCTAACCAGGTTCCCAGTGCCAGATCTCTTTCCCAAACACTGTAGCATGATTGTCACCACTTCAGCTACCCCTGTAAGTCCCTAGTAAATCGTACCCCTGCTACCTGGGGCATGAGTACTGAAGAGGGTCCCATGGGGCTGCAGCACTGGTTGTGCCGCCCCAGGAACCCCTCACCAAGGCTATGCCCTCTACCATTGCGGGCTGCATATCTTGGCGCAGAGAAATCTTAAGAGTCAAGATGGCACACAGCCCTGTGTGCCATGCCACCCATACACTACATAAGGTATAGGTAAGTCACCCCTACTGCAGGCCTTTGACCCTAAGGTAGAGTGCTCTATATCTTATGTGAGGGCATATCAGCATAGGCAGATATGCCCCTACAAGGTCCTGTCTATTCTGAGATGTTGTGAGTGCACAGGGAAGCCATAAAGAATACATGGACTGGATACTTGTCAACACGAGTTTCCTAGCTCCTGTATTGCTTCACCCTCCCAAATAATAGAAATTACCACCCTCCCACACGGAGGCACAAACACAGCGAAGTAATAAAAACACCACCAGGAAAGGGATTTCACTCTTATAAAATCAGACACATCAAAAGACTGTTCTCAGAATAAGGCATGGGGTTTTATTTGTGCAACACTCTCTAACAAATAGGCTTTCCCAGATGTCAAATGAACAACATTCAAATATATATATATATATATATATATATATATATATATATATATATATATATAATCCACAAACAAACGCCCATTTGAGGAGCCACAGTGGAAAGTAAGCCTTTAATGCAGGATGTTGCCTGCGCAGAACACAAACAGTGTCATCTTCCAAAGTTAAAACCCCAACGCGTTTCGAACTGAAAAGTTCTTGCTCACGGGCTCAGGAAGTGCTGTGGCAGTGTTGATTGGGAACACCTTGATAAGTACACATGGCTCCGCCTCCCATGTCAAGTGCCGCTAGGCATGCTGGAGCCTGTAGTTCCACTTCGTTTTGCCCCTGTGGGTACTGCCATCCGACACAAAAGTACTCCATAATAAACAGCAAGTGGGTGAAGGTAGACTCCGTGGTGACTGCGCTATGCAGTAAGCAATCCTGCACGTAGCCTTTCCACTCCTGGCGCTCCAACCTTCAGAGCGCTGGATCTGCTTGGAATCAGCAGCGGGCTTCCTCGCGACCGGGACCGGCCGCAATACATAATCCACAAACAAACGCCCATTTGAGGAGCCACAGTGGAAAGTAAGCCTTTAATGCAGGATGTTGCCTGCGCAGAACACAAACAGTGTCATCTTCCAAAGTTAAAACCCCAACGCGTTTCGAACTGAAAAGTTCTTGCTCACGGGCTCAGGAAGTGCTGTGGCAGTGTTGATTGGGAACACCTTGATAAGTACACATGGCTCCGCCTCCCATGTCAAGTGCCGCTAGGCATGCTGGAGCCTGTAGTTCCACTTCGTTTTGCCCCTGTGGGTACTGCCATCCGACACAAAAGTACTCCATAATAAACACCAAGTGGGTGAAGGTAGACTCTGTGGTGACTGCGCTATGCAGTAAGCAATCCTGCACGTAGCCTTTCCACTCCTGGCGCTCCAACCTTCAGAGCGCTGGATCTGCTTGGAATCAGCAGCGGGCTTCCTCGCGACCGGGACCGGCCGCAATACATAATCCACAAACAAATGCCCATTTGAGGAGCCACAGTGGAAAGTAAGCCTTTAATGCAGGATGTTGCCTGCGCAGAACACAAACAGTGTCATCTTCCAAAGTTAAAACCCCAACGCGTTTCGAACTGAAAAGTTCTTGCTCACGGGCTCAGGAAGTGCTGTGGCAGTGTTGATTGGGAACACCTTGATAAGTACACATGGCTCCGCCTCCCATGTCAAGTGCCGCTAGGCATGCTGGAGCCTGTAGTTCCACTTCGTTTTGCCCCTGTGGGTACTGCCATCCGACACAAAAGTACTCCATAATAAACACCAAGTGGGTGAAGGTAGACTCCGTGGTGACTGCGCTATGCAGTAAGCAATCCTGCACGTAGCCTTTCCACTCCTGGCGCTCCAACCTTCAGAGCGCTGGATCTGCTTGGAATCAGCAGCGGGCTTCCTCGCGACCGGGACCGGCCGCAATACATAATCCACAAACAAACGCCCATTTGAGGAGCCACAGTGGAAAGTAAGCCTTTAATGCAGGATGTTGCCTGCGCAGAACACAAACAGTGTCATCTTCCAAAGTTAAAACCCCAACGCGTTTCGAACTGAAAAGTTCTTGCTCACGGGCTCAGGAAGTGCTGTGGCAGTGTTGATTGGGAACACCTTGATAAGTACACATGGCTCCGCCTCCCATGTCAAGTGCCGCTAGGCATGCTGGAGCCTGTAGTTCCACTTCGTTTTGCCCCTGTGGGTACTGCCATCCGACACAAAAGTACTCCATAATAAACACCAAGTGGGTGAAGGTAGACTCCGTGGTGACTGCGCTATGCAGTAAGCAATCCTGCACGTAGCCTTTCCACTCCTGGCGCTCCAACCTTCAGAGCGCTGGATCTGCTTGGAATCAGCAGCGAGCTTCCTCGCGACCGGGACCGGCCGCAATACATAATCCACAAACAAACGCCCATTTGAGGAGCCACAGTGGAAAGTAAGCCTTTAATGCAGGATGTTGCCTGCGCAGAACACAAACAGTGTCATCTTCCAAAGTTAAAACCCCAACGCGTTTCGAACTGAAAAGTTCTTGCTCACGGGCTCAAGAAGTGCTGTGGCAGTGTTGATTGGGAACACCTTGATAAGTACACATGGCTCCGCCTCCCATGTCAAGTGCCGCTAGGCATGCTGGAGCCTGTAGTTCCACTTCGTTTTGCCCCTGTGGGTACTGCCATCCGACACAAAAGTACTCCATAATAAACACCAAGTGGGTGAAGGTAGACTCCGTGGTGACTGCGCTATGCAGTAAGCAATCCTGCACGTAGCCTTTCCACTCCTGGCGCTCCAACCTTCAGAGCGCTGGATCTGCTTGGAATCAGCAGCGGGCTTCCTCGCGACCGGGACCGGCCGCAATACATAATCCACAAACAAACGCCCATTTGAGGAGCCACAGTGGAAAGTAAGCCTTTAATGCAGGATGTTGCCTGCGCAGAACACAAACAGTGTCATCTTCCAAAGTTAAAACCCCAACGCGTTTCGAACTGAAAAGTTCTTGCTCACGGGCTCAGGAAGTGCTGTGGCAGTGTTGATTGGGAACACCTTGATAAGTACACATGGCTCCGCCTCCCATGTCAAGTGCTGCTAGGCATGCTGGAGCCTGTAGTTCCACTTCGTTTTGCCCCTGTGGGTACTGCCATCCGACACAAAAGTACTCCATAATAAACACCAAGTGGGTGAAGGTAGACTCCGTGGTGACTGCGCTATGCAGTAAGCAATCCTGCACGTAGCCTTTCCACTCCTGGCGCTCCAACCTTCAGAGCGCTGGATCTGCTTGGAATCAGCAGCGGGCTTCCTCGCGACCGGGACCGGCCGCAATACATAATCCACAAACAAACGCCCATTTGAGGAGCCACAGTGGAAAGTAAGCCTTTAATGCAGGATGTTGCCTGCGCAGAACACAAACAGTGTCATCTTCCAAAGTTAAAACCCCAACGTGTTTCGAACTGAAAAGTTCTTGCTCACGGGCTCAGGAAGTGCTGTGGCAGTGTTGATTGGGAACACCTTGATAAGTACACATGGCTCCGCCTCCCATGTCAAGTGCCGCTAGGCATGCTGGAGCCTGTAGTTCCACTTCGTTTTGCCCCTGTGGGTACTGCCATCCGACACAAAAGTACTCCATAATAAACACCAAGTGGATGAAGGTAGTCTCCGTGGTGACTGCGCTATGCAGTAAGCAATCCTGCACGTAGCCTTTCCACTCCTGGCGCTCCAACCTTCAGAGCGCTGGATCTGCTTGGAATCAGCAGCGGGCTTCCTCGCGACCGGGACCGGCCGCAATACATAATCCACAAACAAACGCCCATTTGAGGAGCCACAGTGGAAAGTAAGCCTTGTGATGTCACTGACCATGTCATGAGTGATGTAATATGTGACGTCATCAGCAGTGCATTGCGGGGGCGCAAGTTATAGTTAGCTGAACTAACTATAACGGGGGAATTTCACGGGTTTTGTACGAGTGCAATGTCCAACTAACTATAACTGTCCCTAAAACCTATGGTTTTTTCAGTGAATTTGTAAGGTTTTTTTAAATGCTAATTTCTAACTATAACGTGCCTGAAAACGATGGTTTTTTCAGTGAATTTCAAAGGTTTTTTAAATGACAATTTTTAAATGTATTAATTGTTATATTTATTTTTTGATACTGATTTACTACATTTTTTAAAACTATTTATTTTTACATATTTTATTTTTTAAATTACATTGTAATTACATTATACATTACATTACAAAATATACTTTCTCTGAATGAATTACTTTAGTTTAAATACTTTGCAAATAGGCAATAGACTTTTAAGTACAGTAGTTACAGTTGTTGCAATGGGCAACACAATTTCAAACACAATGCAACATTGAGCTCAATGTGAATTTCTAGTTAAATGCAATTAGTTACTTTATGGATTACTTTTCTAACCACAGGACTGGATCCTAGATTCAGTCCTGGGACATCTCCTGTAAACAGTTGAATAAAAGCGTTTTGGTTACAGTAGTGATTTTTAAGGAATATTATTGTATTTTAAAAGTTGACAGAAACGTTTTCACATAGAATCACCAATGTTATCCTATGGGAGGAAATTCACTTAGCAGGTAAGTAGTGTTATCGTTACTTTTTCTTACTCAGTGGTGGATCCTGGATCCAGCACTGGTGCATCTCCTGTAAACAGTTGAAAGAATGCGTTTAAGTCATACAGGCGATTTTTAAGGAATATTTGTAGTTTGTGAAAATCGACACAAACTTTTCTGCTGAAAACCAGACAATGGATTCCTATGGAAGGAAATACAAGTTACTGGTAAATACGGTTAGAATTACTTTTCAGGGTCAGTGCTGGGCTAAAAGATGCAGCACTGGGTTCTCTCCTGATAACAGGTGAGTAAATCGAAATTCGTAGTTCGGCTGATTTTAGAGGAATATTATAAAGTTCCAAAACTACACACTTAGAAGAATTTCCAAGTGAAACCAGTCAATGTTAGCCTATGGAAGGAAATTCAAGTTACTGGTAAGTACGGTTAGAATTACTTTTCAGGATCTGTACTGGGCTCAAAGATACAGCACTGAGGTCTCTCCTGATAACAGGTGAGTAAATTCGAATTCGTAGTTCTGCTGATTTTAGAGGAATATTTGTATGTTTCAAAAATCGACACTTAGAAACTTTTTCAGCAAAAAGCAGGCAATGATATCCTATGGAAGGAAATTCAAGTTACTGGTAAGTACGGTTAAAATTACTTTTCAGGATTAGTACTGGGCTCAAAGATGCAGCACTGAGGTCTCTCCTGATAACAGGTGAGTAAATCGGAATTCGTAGTTCTGCTGATTTTAGAGGAATATTTGTATGTTTCAAAAATCGACACTTAGAAACCTTTTCAAGGAAATTCAAGTTACTGGTAAGTACGGTTAAAATTACTTTTCAGGATCAGTACTGGGCTCAAAGATGCAGCACTGTGGTCTCTCCTGATAACAGGTGAGTAAATCGTAATTCGTAGTTCAGCTGATTTTAGAGGAATATTATAAAGTTCCAAAACTCCACACTTAGAAGAATTTCCAAGTGAAACCAGTCAATGTTTGCCTATGGAAGGAAATTCAAGTTACTGGTAAGTACGGTTAAAATTACTTTTCAGGATTAGTACTGGGCTCAAAGATGCAGCACTGAGGTCTCTCCTGATAACAGGTGAGTAAATCGGAATTCGTAGTTCTGCTGATTTTAGAGGAATATTTGTATGTTTCAAAAATCGACACTTAGACACTTTTTCAGCAAAAAGCAGGCAATGATATCCTATGGAAGGAAATTCAAGTTACTGGTAAGTACGGTTAAAATTACTTTTCAGGATTAGTACTGGGCTCAAAGATGCAGCACTGAGGTCTCTCCTGATAACAGGTGAGTAAATCGGAATTCGTAGTTCGGCTGATTTTAGAGGAATATTTGCACAATGGTGAAGGAAGGGGGTGGGGCCTGAGGTGACATGTCTGCAAACACGCCCTGTGGCGTGTTTTAAGTTGGAGAATTAATTCCTCCTCAATCCCGAGGGTCCCTAGGGGCCAATTAGCCCACCAGATACCTCCAGTATGCGCCAGAGAGCTGCGTTGCAGAGAGGTGTTCAGAGGCCACGCCCCTTTTTACAACACTCTGCAACACAGCTCCGTGGCGCTTACTGGAGGTACCTGGTGGGCTAGTTGGCCCCCAGGGACCCTCAGGATTGAAGGGGATTTAATTCCCCATCTTAAAACATGCCACGGGGCCTGTTTGCACACATGTCACCTCAGCCCCGCCTCCCTTCACCACTGTGCAAACGCGCCCGTGGCGCGTTTTAAGTCGGGGATTAACTCCCCTTGAATCCTGAGGGTCCCTGGGGTGCAACTAGCCCACCAGCTACCTCCATTAAGCACCACAGAGCTGCGTTGCAGAGAGGTGTAAAAAGGGGCGTGGCCTCAGAACACCTCTCTGCAATGCAGCCCCCGGGCGCATACTGGAGGTTCCTGGTGGGCTAGTTGGCCCCCAGGGACCCCCATTATTCAAGGGGAATTCGTTCCCCCTCTGCAAACGCGCCAGGGGGCGCGTTTGCAGAGTGCTGACAAGGAGGGGGCGTGGCCTCCGGCGCGATGCCGGATTTTTTTTTTTTTTTTTTTTTTTAAAGGGGGCTGTGTGGCCCCCCTTCTTTTTAATTATTTTGGGCCCTGGGGACCCCATCCCCCAGGGCCTGACCCCCTTTTATTTTTTTTTTAAAAAAGGAACGGGAAGGGGACCGCGTGGGCCCCCCTCCCGTGGCCAATTTCGACCCGGGGACCCCATCCCCCGGGTCATTGCCACCTTATTTTATTTATTTTTTTCATGGAGGGGGGCTGCGTGGCCCCCCTCCTAAGGCCTCCTTAGGCCCCGGGGACCCCATCCCCCGGGGCCGGCCTTTATTTATTTATTTTTATTTTTATTTTTAATTATTTTTGGGGAGGGGGGCCGCGTGGCCCCCCTCCCGGGCCACTACTTGCCCCGGGGACCCCATCCCCCGGGGCTGGCCCTATCCTTTGGGGTCCGTGGGGGGACCCCAACTCCCCCACGGACCATGCCGGCTCCCCGCCTCCTGCGGGAGCCGGCATTGCTTTTCCACATGGGGAGCTGCTAAGATGCAGCTCCCCGTGTGGAAAAGCAATTGTCTTTGGTTTTTGGAAGAGAGAGCAGGTTTCCTGCTCTCTCTTCCAAAAACCAAAGCAGTTTGCTATGGCAGGACGGGAGCCGCTTTGATGAGGGCAGAAGCCCAGAAACACGTCAGGCTGTAATCAACGACACGAGGACTGAAAGCATATTGGAGTGCGGAGTTCAGTCTTACCCGGACAGGCGCTTGCAGCGAGTTGCTGGGGAGTGCGACCTTGCCTACGGGTACTTTGAAGCCTTGATGTTCTGCACGGCGGCCCGGCCGCGAAGGTCGCACCACCCCGTGATAATTGGGGGTCACGGGGCCTGGAATTTTCCGAGCCTTGAGAGTGCACCACATTTCGAGGCCCATCAAGGGCTTTTAATGAACAGTACTAATTAACGTGCAACCATCAAAGGAGAAACAATCGTCACACGTACCACAAGGCCCAGAAGGAACTGCGTACAACTCATTTGAGTAGCCCATCCGAGGGCGGTCAATTATAAATAAACGTGGGTGTGTCTAAAAAGCACGAATCTCCTGTCGAACCTCTGATGAGGGCAGAAGCCCAGAAACGCATCAGGCTGTAATCAACGACACGAGGACTGAAAGCATATTGGAGTGCGGAGTTCAGCCTTACCCGGACAGGCGCTTGCAGCGAGTTGCTGGGGAGTGCGACCTTGCCTGCGGGTACTTTGGAGCCTTGATGTTATGCGCGGCGGCCCGGCCGCGAAGGTCGCACCACCCCGTGATAATTGGGGGTCACGGGGCCCGGAATTTTCCAAGCCTTGAGAGTGGACCAGCAACTAAGGGATTTATGGCTCATCCGCATTTCGAGGCCCATCAAGGGCTTTTAATGAACAGTACTAATTAACGTGCAACCATCAAAGGAGAAACAATCGTGACACGCACCACAAGGCCCAGAAGGCACTGTGTACAACTCATTTGAGTAGCCCATCCGAGGGCGGTCACTTATAAATAAATGTGGGTGTGTCTAAAAAGCACGAATCTCCTGTTGAGCCTCTGATGAGGGCAGAAGCCCAGAAATGCGTCAGGCTGTAATCAACGACACAAGGACTGAAAGCATATTGGAGTGCGGAGTTCAGCCTTACCAGGACAGGCGCTTGCAGCGAGTTGCTGGGGAGTGCGACCTTGCCTGCGGGTACTTTGAAGCCTTGATGTTATGCGCGGCGGCCCGGCCGCGAAGGTCGCACCACCCCGTGATAATTGAGGGTCACGGGGCCCGGATTTTTCCGAGCCTTGAGAGTGGACCAGCAACTAAGGGATTTATGGCTCATCCGCATTTCGAGGCCCATCAAGGGCTTTTAATGAACAGTACTAATTAACGTGCAACCATCAAAGGAGAAACAATCGTGACACGCACCACAAGGCCCAGAAGGCACTGCGTACAACTCATTTCAGTAGCCCATCCGAGGGCAGTCACTTTTTAAATAAACGTGGGTGTGTCTAAAAAGCACAAATCTCCTGTTGAGCCTCTGATGAGGGCAGAAGCCCAGAAACGCGTCAGGCTGTAATCAACGACACGAGGACTGAAAGCATATTGGAGTGCGGAGTTCAGCCTTACCTGGACAGGCGCTTGCAGCGAGTTGCTGGGGAGTGCGACCTTGCCTGCTGGTACTTTGGAGCCCTGATGTTATGCGCGGCGGCCCGGCCGCGAAGGTCGCACCAACCCGTGATAATTGGGGGTCACGGGGCCCGGAATTTTCCGAGCCTTGAGAGTGGACCAGCAACTAAGGGATTTATGGCTCATCCGCATTTCGAGGCCCATCAAGGGCTTTTAATGAACAGTACTAATTAACGTGCAACCATCAAAGGAGAAACAATCGTGACACGCACCACAAGGCCCAGAAGGCACTGCGTACAACTCATTTGAGTAGCCCATCCGAGGGCGGTCAATTATAAATAAACGTGGGTGTGTCTAAAAAGCACGAATCTCCTGTCGAGCCTCTGATGAGTACAGAAGCCCAGAAACGCGTCAGGCTGTAATCAACGACACGAGGACTGAAAGCATATTGGAGTGCGGAGTTCAGCCTTACCCGGACAGGCGCTTGCAGCGAGTTGCTGGGGAGTGCAACCCTGCCTGCGGGTACTTTGGAGCCTTTATATATATATATATATATATATATATATATATATATATATATATATATATATATATATATATATATATTATCTACTGGCGGTCGCCAGTAGATAGTTATAGTTAGGACCTATTTTCCATAGGAAATCCGCGACACTCTATTTGAAATAACTCTCTTGCCGGTTGCCGAATCTTCGCGAAATTTTCAAACTTTATGGCCCGCTCCGGTCCGCTCCTACCTTGAAAGTCTCGGGGTAATTCATCAAGCGGGGGCCGAGAAAAAAGGGGGGTCCCAAAACGTGTTTTCCCCATTCATTTTCCCATAGGAAACTTTAGACACGGCTACAGCCCGAACTGCTGAATGGAATTACACCAAATTTGGCAAAGAGGTAGTTCTTGGTTCAGAAAGAACCCTTTTTGTTAAATGGTGTAAATCCGTTCAGTAGTTGTTGAGAAAATCAAAAGTAAAAACACATATATATCTGGGTGGAGCCTAACCACACATGTCATCGTGAGATCTGATTGGCTGTCAGCACTTCATCCTGGAATTGCTGGCAGCCATCTTGAGACCAATATAAATGATAGTACCCCATTGAAATGCCTTGTAGTGAATCAAAGATTTTGAGGGTTACCAAAAGGAGAACTATTAAGGGTGATAACAGACTTTAGTTACATTAGAATTCATTTGTTGATGGTACCATACTAATTTCAGGAATTGTGGTGTGTTCTAAGGTGATTTTACCCTGTGAAAAACCTTCTGCTGGGATATCATGAATCATGTTTGAGAGAAAACTATTTTCACATGCTTGTCCCATACAGTTTTGGAAGGTGCTCCAGAAGCTAAAATGAGAGCATATTTTCTGTAAATTCACATTATCTTTCTCAGTCATGTGAGAATGAAGTCTGACATTCTCAGTAAAACATGTACATCCAACAAGGGCAGAGACTGTCATTTGATTCCTTTGTGTTCTACTGCAGCTTCCCAGAGTGTTCTAAAGAACAACTAGAGTGCTAACAGCCTTACTTATGACAAAAGTATGGCACACCTGAAGCCATCTTGATTGGAATAAACTGGTAACACTTAAAACATTTAATTTAAAAGGAACACAATGATGGGGTTCATTTTGTCATAGAAATTATAGTTAGTGCTGTAGAAAGAAAAATTAGGACATGTTTCAAGTGTGATCTCAAATATCTTCCTGTTATATTTCAACAGGAGCAGCCTGCCAGTTGATGCCTTTGTGTTCTACTGCAGCTTCCCAGAGTGTTCTAAAGAACAACTAGAGCGCTAACAGCCTTACTTATGACAAAAGTATGGCACACCTGAAGCCATCTTGATTGGAATAAACTGGTAACACTTAAAACATTTAATTTAAAAAGGAACACAATGATGGGGTTCATTTTGTCATAGAAATTATAGTTAGTGCTGTAGAAAGAAAAATTAGGACATGTTTCAAGTGTGATCTCAAATATCTTCCTGTTATATTTCAACAGGAGCAGCCTGCCAGTTGATGCTTTTGTGTTCTACTGCAGCTTCCCAGAGTGTTCTAAAGAACAACTAGAGTGCTAACAGCCTTACTTATGACAAAAGTATGCACACCTGAAGCCATCTTGATTGGAATAAACTGGTAACACTTAAAACATTTAATTTAAAAAGGAACAAAATGATGGGGTTCATTTTGTCATAGAAATTATGGTTAGTGCTATAGAAAGAAAAATTAGGACATGTTTCAAGTGAGATCTCAAATATCTTCCTGTTATATTTCAACAGGAGCAGCCTGCCAGTTGATGCCTTTGTGTTCTACTGCAGCTTCCCAGAGTGTTCTAAAGAACAACTAGAGCGCTAACAGCCTTACTTATGACAAAAGTATGGCACACCGGAAGCCATCTTGATTGGAATAAACCGTTAATACTTAAAACATTTAATTTAAAAAGGAACAAAATGAGGGGGTTCTTTTTTAAATAGAAATTATGATTAGTGCTGCAGAAAGAAAAATGAGGGCATGTTTTAAGTGAGATCTCAAATCCTCTTCTATTTCATTAGAAAATTCTGACATGCAGACTGAAACAATCACTTTAAATACCAGCAGCAGACTTCCAGTTAACTCCCTGGTGAGCAGTAGCTTTAGTACAGTGATCTAATGAGCAACTAGAGTGCTAACATTCTGAATTTATGGCAAATGTGAGACACATCTGAATGCCTTCTTGATGGAATCAAAGTAAAAAACTGAAAGCATTTCCTACTGAGGAGACTGCAGTAAATGAGGAAATTAGGAAACTTCATAACAAAGAAGTCTTCCAAGATGGCCACCAGAGAAAAAAGAGCCCAAATGTAGCACAAATATTACCCAGATGTAGCCACATATAGCCCAATGACAAAAGTGTGCAAAACACTTTTTATTTTTAGTTTTTTTGCAGTTTTATGTAGTGCAGACTGGTCAGGTATTGGAGCGTTGCATCTTAAAACATGACCCCCTACACTACAAAAACACTACTGCACTACTCTAAACCCTAAAACACTACCCCAGCACGACTCCCTACACTACACAAGCACCACTGCACTATCCTAAACCCTAAAACACTACCCCCAGCATGACCCCCTACACTACACAAACACCACTGCACTACCCTAAACCCTAAAACACTACCCCCAGCACGATCCCCTACACTACCCAAACACCACTGCACTAACCTAAATCCTAAAACAATACCCCCAGCACGACCCCCTACACTACCCAAACACCACTGCACTACCCTAAAACATGACCCCCTACACTACACAAACACCACTGCACTACCCTAAACCCTAAAACACTACCCCCAGCACGACCCCCTACACTACACAAGCACAACTGCACTACCCTAAACCCTAAAACACTACCCCCATAACGACGCCCTACACTGCCCGAACACCACTGCACTGCCCTAAACCTTGAAACACCAGCCCCTTCACGACCCCCTACACTGTTCGAACACCACTGCACTGCCCTAAACCCTGAAACACCACCCCCAGCACGACCCCCTACACTGCCCGAACACCACTGCACTGCCCTAAACCCTGAAACACCACCCCTTCACGACCCCCTACACTGCCCGAACACCACTGAACTGCCCTAAACCCTGAAACACCACCCCCAGCACGGCCCCCTACACTGCCCAAACACCACTGCACTGCCCTAAACCCTGAAACACTATCCCCAGCAAGACCCCCTACACTGCCCAAACACCACTCCACTGCCCTAAACCCTGAAACATCACCCCCAGCAAGACCCCCTACACTGCCCGAACACCACTGCCCTAAACCCTGAAACACCACCCCCAGCACGACCCCCTACACTGCCCGAACACCACTGCACTGCCCTAAACCCTGAAACACCAGCCCCAGCACGACCCCCTACACTGCCCGAACACCACTGCACTGCCCTAAACCCTGAAACACCAGCCCCAGCACGACCCCCTACACTGCCCGAACACCACTGCACTGCCCTAAACCCAGAAACACCATCCCCAGCATGACCCCCTACACTGCCTGAGCACCACTGCACTGCCCTAAACCCTGAAACACCAGCCCCAGCATGACCCCCTACACTGCCCGAACACCACTGCACTGCCCTAAACCCTGAAACACCAGCCCCAGCACGACCACCTACACTGCACGAACACCACTGCACTGCCCTAAACCCTGAAACACCAGCCCCAGCATGACCCCCTACACTGCCCGAACACCACTGCACTGCCCTAAACCGTGAAACACTAGCCCCAGCACGACCCCCTACACTGCCAGAACACCATTGCACTGCCCTAAACCCTGAAACACCAGCCCCAGCACAACCCCTACACTGCCCCGAACACTACTGCACTGCCCTAAACCCTGAAACACCACCCCGTGCACGACCCCCTACACTGCCCAAACACCACTGCACTGCCCTAAACCCTGAAACACCACCCCCAGCACGACACCCTACACTGCCCGAACACCACTGCACTGCCCTAAACCCTGAAACACCATTCCCCCTGCACGACCCCCTACACTGCCCGAACACTACTGCACTGCCCTAAACCCTGAAACACCATCCCCAGCACGACCCCCTACACTGCACGAACACCCCTGCACTGCCCTAAACCCTGAAACACTACCCCCAGCAAGACCCCCTACACTGCCCGAACACCACTGCACTGCCCTAAACCCTGAAACATCACCCCCAGCAAGACCCCTAAACTGCCCGAACACCACTGCCCTAAACCCTGAAACACCACCCCCAGCAAGACCCCTACACTGCCCGAACACCACTGCACTACCCTAAACCCTACAACACTACCCCCAGCACGACCCCCTACACTACACAAGCACCACTGCACTACCCTAAACCCTAAAACACTACCCCCAGAACGACCCCCTACACTGCCCGAACACCACTGCACTGCCCTAAACCTTGAAACACCAGCCCCTGCACGACCCCCTACACTGCCGAACACCACTGCACTGCCCTAAACCCTGAAACACCACCCCCTTCACGACCCCCTACACTGCCCGAACACCACTGCACTGCCCTAAACCCTGAAACACCACCCCCAGCACGGCCCCCTACACTGCCCAAACACCACTGCACTGCCCTAAACCCTGAAACACTATCCCCAGCAAGACCCCCTACACTGCCCAAACACCACTCCATTGCCCTAAACCCTGAAACATCACCCCCAGCAAGACCCCCTACACTGCCCGAACACCACTGCCCTAAACCCTGAAACACCACCCCCAGCACGACCCCCTACAGTGCCCGAACACCACTGCACTGCCCTAAACCCTGAAACACCACCCCCAGCACGACCCCCTACACTGCCCGAACACCACTGCTCTGCCCAAAACCCTGAAACACAAGCCCCAGCACGACCCCCTACACTGCCCGAACACCACTGCACTGCCCTAAACCCTGAAACACCAGCCCCAGCACGACCCCCTACACTGCCCGAACACCACTGCACTACCCTAAACCCATAAACACCACCCCCAGCACGACCCCCTACACTGCCTGAGCACCACTGCACTGCCCTAAACCCTGAAACACCAGCCCCAGCAAGACCCCCTACACTGCCCAAACACCACTGCACTGCCCTAAACCCTGAAACACCAGCCCCAGCACGACCACCTACACTGCACGAACACCACTGCACTGCCCTAAACCCTGAAACACCAGCCCCAGCATGACCCCCTACACTGCCCGAACACCACTGCACTGCCCTAAACCGTGAAACACTAGCCCCAGCACGACCCCCTACACTGCCAGAACACCATTGCACTGCCCTAAACCCTGAAACACCAGCCCCAGCACAACCCCCTACACTGCCCGAACACCACTGCACTGCCCTAAACCCTGAAACACCACCCTGTGCACGACCCCCTACACTGCACGAACACCACTGCACTGCCCTAAACCCTGAAACACCACCCCCAGCACGACACCCTACACTGCCCGAACACCACTGCACTGCCCTAAACCCTGAAACATCACCCCCAGCAAGACCCCCTACACTGCCCGAACACCACTGCCCTAAACCCTGAAACACCACCCCCAGCAAGACCCCCTACACTGCCCGAACACCACTGCACTGCCCTAAACCCTGAAACACCAGCCCCAGCACGACCCCTACATTGCCCGAACACCACTGCACTGCCCTAAACCCTGAAACACCACCCCCTGCATGACCCACTACACTGCCCGAACACCACTGCACTGCCCTAAACCCTGAAACACCATTCCCCCTGCACGACCCCCTACTCTGCCCGAACACTACTGCACTGGCCTAAACCCTGAAACACCATCCCCAGCACGACCCCCTACACTGCACGAACACCCCTGCACTGCCCTAAACCCTGAAACACTACCCCCAGCAAGACCCCCTACACTGCCCGAACACCACTGCACTGCCCTAAACCCTGAAACATCACCCCCAGCAAGACCCCCTACACTGCCCGAACACCACTGCCCTAAACCCTGAAACACCACCCCCAGCAAAACCCCCTACACTGCCCGAACACCACTGCACTGCCCTAAACCCTGAAACACCAGCCCCAGCACGACCCCCTACATTGCCTGAACACCACTGCACTGCCCTAAACCCTGAAACACCACCCCCTGCATGACCCACTACACTGCCCGAACACCACTGCACTGCCCTAAACCCTGAAACACCACCCCCAGCATGACCCCCTACACTGCCCGAACACCATTGCACTGCCCTAAACCCTGAAACACCACCCCCTGCACGACCCTCTACACTGCCCGAACACTACTGCACTGCTCTAAACCCTGAAACACCGCCCCCAGCATGACCCCCTACATTGCACGAACACTACTGCACTGCCCTAAACCTTGAAACACCAGTCCCAGCAAGACCCCCTACACTGCCCGAACACCACTGCACTGCCCTAAACCCTGAAACATCACCCCCAGCAAGACCCCCTACACTGCCCGAACACCACTGCCCTAAACCCTGAAACACCACCCCCAGCAAGACCCCCTACACTGCCCGAACAACACTGCAGTGCCCTAAAACCTAAAACACCACCCCCAGCACGACCCCCTACACTGCCCGAACACCACTGCTCTGCCCAAAACCCTGAAACACCAGCCCCAGCACGACCCCCTACACGGCCCGAACACCACTGCACTGCCCTAAACCCTGAAACACCACCCCCAGCACGACCCCTACACTGCCCGAACACAACTGCACTGCCCTAAACCCTGAAACACCACCCCCCTGCACGACCCCCTACACTGCCCGAACACCACTGCACTGCCCTAAACCCTAAAACTCTACCCCCAGCATGACCCCCTACACTGCCCGAACACCACTGCACTGCCCTAAACCCTGACTCACCACCCCCCTGCACGACCCCCTACACTGCGCGAACACCACTGCACTGCCCTAAACCCTGAAACACCACCCCCAGCACGACCCCCTACACTGCCCGAACACCACTGCACTGCCCTAAACCCTGAAACACCAGCCCCTGCACGACCCCCTACACTGCCCGAACACCACTGCACTGCCCTAAACCCTGAAACACCACCCCCAGCACGACCCCCTACACTGCCTGAACACCACTGCACTGCCCTAAAGCCTGAAACACCACCTCCAACACAACCCCCTACACTGCCTGAACACCATTGCTCTGCCCTAAACCCTAAAACACTCCCCCAGCATGACCCCCTGCACGACCCAAACACCACTGCACTGCCCTAAACCCTGAAACACCACCCCCAGCAAGACCCCCTACACTGCCCGAATACCACTGCACTGCCCTAAAGCCTGAAACACCACCTCCAACACAACCCCCTACACTGCCTGAACACCATTGCTCTGCCCTAAACCCTGAAACACTGCCCCCAGCAAGACCCCCTACACTGCC
>CAWUFW010026361.1:0-34385 GCA_963921515.1 Calotriton arnoldi
CGACAGAGTTTATGGGAGAATTTTTCTTAACGATGAAATCGATAGATATAACACATGCACATAGAAGCAATCTAACATGTTCATTACATGAAGAAGAAAAGATATTTTTGAATTTAGTAGAAAGTAGAAGACAAGATTTTCAAAAGAAAGCTTCTGAGCAAAAGGCCTATCTGCCACCTTGGGCTGAGAAAGAAGGTAAGTTACACACCTGGCAAGGCTCAAGCTGCTATGGCTCTGGTTTTTGTAACGACAGGGAAAATTTGTCTACATAGGTTAAAGACTGATTATAACAATGTTTTCATCGGTACCAGTGAATGTGAACATAATTTCTTAATTCTTGGAGGTTTGGGACTCAAAGGAGAAACAGATTCAGTTTTTCCTGGAATCTATTATGTGTGTGGGAATAAGGCTTACTTTAGGCTTCCTGCACGGTGGTATGGAAGTTGTTATTTTGGAATAGTATTTCCAAAGATATACCACGTAAAAAGAAACACTGGGAGCAATGAAAATACTAGTGAATTAACACGTAGTAAAAGAGCTAGTTTTTCTGAAATTGTAGGTGATATATTTGGTGCATTGATACCTTCAGTGGGAGTAATTCTGAACTCAAGGAGAATATGTAAATTATCTACAGTGGTGGATCGTTTATCAACGAATACTGCTGGAGGCTTTCTAATGATTAATGCGGAAATGGTTGCAATTAGATCTATGGTTATGCAAAATCGACTTGCTCTTGACATTATTTTGGCAAAAGAGGGCGGAGTCTGTATATTATTGAAGATGAAACATTGTTGCACTTACATACCTGACAAAAGTTCAGAAAGAGGAACATATATACAGAATATAACAAAACTTGAGAAGGAACTAAAACTACTGGAATTTGATAGTGTATGGGAAAGATTGACAAATAGTATTGCGTCAATTGGTACCTGGTTTGCTAATGTAGGGAGAGGACATATAGGTCAAATATTAGTACCCTTAGCAGGGATAGCAATAATAGTATTCTCAATAATAATATGGTGCAAATGTTGTAGAAAGAATGAATCGTATAGTGTGACAGGAAAAGGAAAGAAAAGAAAGTTTGACGAAATTGAACTAGAAGATCTGAAAAGTGAATTATATAAGAAACTAAAAGGAAATGTGGAAAATAGAAAGTGTAAAAATGAAACTGAGAGAAAAATGTATGATAAAAGTTGGCATCTGGTTGTGGGTAAAATTTTGATGGCTCAGAAACGTCATCAGAGAGGGGATTGATGGAGCAAGAACTCACAATGAGACTTGCTCGGAAGCAATCTCCTCACAGTATTAATTATTAATATTTGTAATGTCCGTATTAACCAATGCACACACAAACACAAGTAGAAGTGAAGCTTGCCTATGTATTTTTACTAACAAATAACGCTTGTCTAAATCCAAAATGGCCGCTAAAGCGCGGGAACTTTATTGCGCATGTCTCAACCATATCACGTGGTGTGACGTCTTTCTTTGCTTGGTGGGAAATTCTTGCTTCTGCGCAGTGTGAATTAAAATGGCTGCTTAATATTTTCACGTGCTACAGCTTGCTCACATGTTGCAATTAAACTGTGGTATCCTAACGCTATTAATGCGGGATAGAATTTATAAGTAAATGGGATTAGAGTAGAAAGAGTGGGTATACAGTGAAACAATTTATTTGTGATTTTAATATTTTCTTCTTTGACTTTTATTAGTTCGTAAACGAGCCTGGGGGTAGTTGAACTGAAGCTCGAGAGACAATGGTTCTGCGCATGCGTCCTGCACGTCTGCCAAGAGAAAAGGATGATGTCAACCTGGACGTCGTCCAAGGCCGTGACCTGATGGCCAACACTGTTGTACCCATAATGTCCCTACTGAAAAGAAACAAATTACATAAACAATGTATAAACTTTGTCGTGAGACGGGTGGGAAATAAAGCAAATGTATTAATTGTGATGGGCGGTATTTTAAAACAATGGGCTTAAAGAAATTGATCTAAATCGATGTGGTGTGAGGATCAACCCCCTGTACCCGTCCAATCAGAAGTAGTGGTCCCATATTTTTGCAACATTAATGGGAGGTACATGGGAGTAGAAGGGTATAATAGATATAGAATTAGCTAATTAGTTTAGACTAGACGCTGACAGACACAGGAGACCAGGCTTTGGTGCTCGACGAGCTGATCGATTGCAGACAGAACCGCTGTCCAGAGAGGTCCTGAGGAGGGGGCGGCGGATTCCATTAGAAGGAAGACACGGCAGAATCGAGGAGAAGCGAAGTATCAGAGAGGGGAACGACGCAGGCGTCGTTGATAGAGAGGTCACCTGTCCTGTCCTGAACCTGGAGGAGGTCTTTGCTCTTCATCCTTCCTGGGTCCTATTTTTCCAACTCCTTGGCCAAGGGATTTGGTTCTCGCACTTAGGTAAATATAAACGCAATTTTTAGTTGTGCTGCTGTCTCTATCTTCTTCTTTCTGAGGGACCGTCATTGATCAAAAATTGATTAGTATGCTTCATCCTTGATATGTGATTAAGTATCATGCAATTCTGTAATTTACTCTGCTAAATCTTTAGATAAACATTTTAAAACTTCCTGACTCAGTGATTATTTCAGGATTATGTATTGTAATGAATGTCACTCATTTTAAACTTCCCAATTAATAAGGGGTTCATCGGTAAGTCATTACTCTTCAATCAGAAAGGTAATTGGTAGCAGGGATTTTGATAAAGAGTACAACTGACCCACCAGCGGAAATTGCTAGCATAGTATGAATGTATGGGCCCAAGTGAGTATCTGGTGTATGAATGCTCGTTGCTAGTAACCCGCTGGATCACACCAGTCTCACCGCCTAAAGTCGACCCTCATGCCGCACCACTGACTCATTGTCAGTGAAATTGCTCTCCCACCCTCGCAGCTCCACCATTAAGTGAGGTGCCCCTGCACTCTTGAGTGTTGGTGATCGAGGCCCTCCTCCACCCGCAGGTTTCCCTGCGCCTCATCCCTGGTGGTCCAGTGGACCTCTGTCTCCTTCCTCTCACTCTGCTCCTTCACTTGTTTTTCTACCCTTTTTATCTTTCACCTTTCTGCACTTTTCTACATCTCTGCTCTTTTGTGCCTTATTTCTGCTCATTTTCCCTTTCTCTCGCTCTGCTCTTTTACTCGTTTTTCTACCCTCTTTTATCTTTCACCTTTCTGCACTTTTCTACATCTCTGCTCTTTTGTGCCTTATTTCTGCTCATTTTCCCTTTCTCTCGCTCTGCTCTTTCACTCTTTTTCACTTGTTTTCCTACCCTCTTCTATCTTTCACCTTTCTGCACTTTTCTGCATCTCTGCTCTTTTGTGCCTTATTTCTGCTTATTTTCCCTTTTTTCTTTATCCCTTATTTCCTCCCTTTACCTTTCCCTGCCGCTGCTGCCCCCGCGGCCCCTCCCCCCAGCGCGACCGGCCCAATCCAGCTCCCCTCCCCGCTCCCGCCTCCCAGCTGTCCAGCCCTCCCTGACCCCTACTTAATGGCGGCCACTGCGGGGACAGGCGAGCAAGACCACTGACTCATTGTCAGTGAAATTGCTCTCCCACCCTCGCAGCTCCACCATTAAGTGAGGTGCCCCTGCCCCTGCACTCTTGAGTGTTGGTGATCGAGGCCCTCCTCCACCCGCAGGTTTCCCTGCGCCTCATCCCTGGTGGTCCAGTGGACCTCTGTCTCCTTCCTCTCACTCTGCTCCTTCACTCGTTTTCACTCGTTTTTCTACCCTTTTTATCCTTCACCTTTCTGCACTTTTCTACATCTCTGCTCTTTTGTGCCTTATTTTTGCTCATTTTCCCTTTCTCTCGCTCTGCTCTTTCACTCGTTTTCACTCGTTTTTCTACCCTCTTTTATCTTTCACCTTTCTGCACTTTTCTGTATCTCTGCTCTTTTGTGCCTTATTTCTGCTTATTTTCCCTTTTTTCTTTATCCCTTATTTCCTCCCTTTACCTTTCCCCGCCGCTGCTGCCCCGCGGCCCTCCCCCACCAGCGCCTCCGGCCCAATCCAGCTCCCCTCCCCGCTCCCGCCTCCCAGCTGTCCAGCCCTCCCCGACCCCTACTTAATGGCGGCCAGTGCGCGGCCGCGCCGCTTGTGCACCGAAGGCGCGTCAAAGGCAAGCCCGTCTTCGACCCGTCCGCGACCAGCGCCAGGAACCCTGGACCTCCGCCCCGCCAACGCTACGACCCAGCAGCACTCCACGCACTCAACCCAGGCTGCAACAACAACTGCAAGCTAGCATCACCAGCCGACACCCACGGACCCTTCAGCTGTCACCGCTGCCGGCACACCTGCAGAACCGCCAAGAACACGGATCCAGCACAACCCGCCCACAAGAACACAACCGAACCGAAGACCCTGCAATGCATCCTCCTAAACGTCCGATCCCTCCACAAACACGCCACAGAAATCTGGGACCTCCTCGACAGCACCACCCCGGACGTAGCGTTCTTCACCGAAACCTGGACCAACACCACCTCGGGACCGGACATCGCCATCGCCATCCCCCAAGGATACAAGATCTCCAGGAAGGACCGCCCCACCCGCCCAGGAGGAGGAATCGCCATCGTCTACAAATCCAGCCTCCGCCTGAGCACACTCCCTGACGAGCCCACAGAACTGATGGAACACCTTCACTTCAAGATACTGGCCAGCCCCACTGCCACCCTCCGAGGAACCCTCATCTACCGACCCCCTGGACCCCGCGGACCCTTCGCCAACTCCATCACGGACATTATCTCCCCGCAGGCCATCGCATCCACCAACTACACCCTGCTGGGAGACCTCAACTTCCACCTCGACAACCAACTGGACCCCAACACCACATCCCTCCTGGACAACCTCCACAACATTGGACTCCGCCAGATCGTGACCGAGCCCACACACTCAGCAGGACACACCCTCGACCCTCTCTTCACTACAGGAAACTCCATCACCTTCAGCCACACCACCGAACTCCCATGGACCGACCATCGTTGCGTCCACTTCACCTTCCGAACACCCACCATCCACAGACACCAGCACCTGCTTCCACGAAGAAACTGGACCAAAATCACCGACGACCAGCTCACCTCCTCACTCAACAACTCCACCCCAACCATCGCGGAAAACGACGACCCCAACACCGCAGCCCGAACCCTGCATAGATGGATCTTGGACAGCACCAACACCATAGCCCCCCTCAAGAAAAACAACAATACCCGCGCCAAGAAAGCCAGATGGTTTACCACCGAACTTCGAGAGTCCAGACGCACATGCCGCCGCCTCGAAAAGGCCTGGAGGAACACCAAATCCACAGAAGCCCAGAACAACTTCAGAGCCGCCACCAACGCCCACCATCAACTCATCAGAGAAACGAGGAAAAAAGCGATTGAAGACAGAATCTCCACCCACGCACACAACAGCAAGGAACTCTTCAGCATCATCAAGGAGTTCGCCCAACCCACCAGCGAGTCTACCGACATCCCTCCCTCACAAGACCTCTGCGACAAACTCAGCACCTTTTTCCACCACAAAATCAAGAGCATCTACGACAACTTCGACGAAGACAACCAACACACTGAACCCTCACCAACCACCCCCGACACCCGGAAACCAGCGATTGACGACTGGACTGCCCTCACCACCGAAGACACACTGAAGACAATGAAGTCAATCCACTCAGGGGCCCCCACGGACCCCTGCCCCACCACATCTTCAACAGAGCCGCCGACACCATCGCACCCATGCTCTGCCACAACATCAACCACTCCCTGGCGACCACCTCGTTCCCCGACGACTGGAAACACGCCGAGGTCAACCCCCTCCTAAAGAAACCCTCAGCGGACCACACCGACCTCAAAAACTACAGATCCATCTCCCTGCTCCCGTTCCCAGCGAAAGTCATCGAGAAAGCCATCAACAGCCAACTCGCCACATTCATTGAAGAACACAACATCCTCGACTCCTCCCAATCCGGCTTCAGAAAAACCACAGTACCGAAACCGCCCTCCTCGCCGCAACAGACGACATCCGCACCCTACTAGACAAAGGAGAAACAGTAGCTCTCATCCTCCTCGACCTATCAGCGGCGTTCGACACAGTCTCCCACCGCACCCTAATATGCAAACTCTACGACGCAGGAATCCAGGACAAGGCCCTCGACTGGATCTGTTACTTCCTCTCCGGCAGGACGCAGCGGGTCAGACTCCCCCTTTCCTCTCGGACCCCACACCTACCACCTGCGGAGTCCCCCAGGGCTCCTCCCTCAGCCCGACGCTTTTCAACGTCTACATGGCTCCACTTGCCCCCATCGTCAGAACCTACGGACTCAACATCGTGTCATACGCAGACGACACCCAGCTCATCCTCTCCCTATCCAACGAGCCCAACACCGCCAGACGCAACTTTCGAGAAGGCATGGAAGCCGTCGCCAAATGGATGAAAAACAGCTGCCTACAACTAAACACCAACAAAACAGAAGTACTCATCATGGGCCCAAACCCCGACGCCTGGAGCGACACCTGGTAGCCCCCCGCCCTCGGAAACCCGCCAACCCCCAAAGACCACGCACGCAACCTGGGAATCATCCTGGACTCCGAGCTCAAAATGGACCGCCAGATCAACTCTGTCTCGTCTTCCTGCTTCCACACCTCCGCCTCCTTCGTAAGACCTTCAAATGGATCCCCCTCGAACACCGAAAGACCGTCACTCACGCCCTGGTCACCAGCAGACTCGACTATGGCAACGCACTATTCGCCGGAATAAACAAAAACCTCATCCGCAAGCTACAGAACATCCAGAACGCCGCCGCAAGACTGGTCCTCAAGCTGCCAAAACACTGCCACATCTCCCAGCACCTGCGCACACTCCACTGGCTCCCCGTCGAGACGAGAATCACCTTCAAGATGCTCACCCACGCACACAAGGCCCTCCACGGCACCGGACCAGCATACCTGAACAGCCAACTCAAATTCCACGCACCCCAAAGGACCCTGCGATCAGCCCAGCTCTCCTACGCCGTGGTCCCCCGCACCAGAAAGACCAGATCGGGAGGCCGCTCCTTCTCCTTCCTTGCGGCCAAAGCATGGAACGCCCTTCCGCTCCACCTCAGACAGACAACATCGCTCCCCATCTTCGCAAGAAACCTCAAAACCTGGCTCTTCGACAGACCCCCTCCTTGATGGAGTGGAACCTTCACCCCCCCCCCCACCCCTAGCGCCTTGAGACCCTTACGGGTGAGTAGTCGCGCTTTAACAAACTCCTGATTGATTGATTGACCCACTGATTTATTTATTTATATCCCATCTCTGCTCTTATAGTTAGTGTGTTTCTCTAAGTGAACCATTACTCCTATCAAAAGCCTGATCGCTCACGTTGAGTCCATTATGATGGCATATGTAGTTCATTCAGTATTTAGAAGTGCTCTGTATCGCGTTCGGTTGCCTGCAGCTCCTGATAATAAGTTACATAATAGCATATTGTGATATATGTTTTATCCAAGCCATACCTAGTTCGTTAGCCACCTGCATACTTCATTTTGTCATTACATCAATTACGGAAGATGTGTTTTATCACTGCTATTTTTACTGCTACTCTGACGGTGGCTCCCAACTGCACCGACTGTCTGCGTTTTTTTTTTTTTAATAGGGTGCCCTTTATTCAGTAGCTACACTAATGCCGTTGTTTTATTTCTGCTACACAGAGTGCTCTCACGAGCAGTGTGAACACGTTTTCCCTGCAGTTTATTTAGCACTTTTTTTCATGTTTCGTGCAGTACCTGCGTTTTTTATTTTGGTGATTTTTTTTTTACTCTGAACTTGAATTATTTTTGTTTGACTAATTGCCGATTTATTTTGCCCGTCCTGCTCCTATTATACCTGTTTCACTGCACTTCAAGGTTCGGATTAGTAATACTACCCATTTCCTTGTGCACGTTATTGCACGTTATCCGAATTCGTTTCTGAGTTTCTTCCAGGCTGAATAGAGCAAGACCATTGACAAACCACATTCATTCATAGATTTATGGACTGGCAAAGCATATGGGCTTCTCTGTGTTCTACTGGAACCCTGAGCCACTGAGAAGGCCACAGGGTACGTGTTAATAATGTTTACGCTTAGCTGATAATATTAGGGTTCTTTTGTTGACTGGGTGTCATTCACATTTTTTGAAAATTGTAATAGATAACGATATTACTTTTTTTGGCTTTCTTGGAAGCAGGAAACGAGTTGTTATCCTACTTTAAACATATTTCAGAATTTCAACACATTTCTGTGCCACATTATTCTGTATGAAAAAACGCCCTCCGGTAAGTTGGGCTTAAATTCTGTTCAGGCGATGGCATCATTGGTATCTCTGCCATTCTATAGTACTGCTCTATTACTTACCGGTAATCTTCATTACTCAGGGTCCCGTTGTCCTCGTCCCATTCATTAACAAAGTGGAGATAACTATATCCGGCAGAAAAAAAAGACAGAGGAATGCTGGGACCCTAACCCCGCCCCTCTCACTGGGAGTACATAACCAGCACTTACCCAGCATTCCGCCTGAACCACCAAGCCCCCAACAGGAATGCCGGTCACCCGGGAGGGAGGGTGGGGCGTATGAATGGGATGAGGACAACGGGACCCGGAGTAATGAAGATTACCAGTAAGTAATAGAGCATTACCCCCAGGTCCCTTATGTCCTCGTCCCATTCATTAACAAAGTGGAGAATACAAAAGCAGAAAAAATGGCCTTCCAAAACCCATAATCAAACCCAGGAAACCACACCAAAAGGCAGCAACCCAAGGGAAGCAAAAGGAAGAACCGCCAGAAACCCCAGGCAGAGCACCCAGATAGGAGGGCACCCCACCAAACAGGGAAGCAACCACAAAAACAATGGGAGGACAGCACGACGAAGAGACGAACAACCAACAGAGGCCATCCAGCACACAACAGGAGACCCCCCCAGCGAACAAGGGAAGGGGAGAGCAAGGACAACAAAAACCAGGCGAGGCAGCCTACAAAAAAACAACAGCGAGGAGGCCACCCACAGAAGAAGCCCAACAGCCCACCAGGCCAGTAAGCCAGAACCAGGCTACAGGGACACAACCAAGGCCCGGAACCAAGGAAAAACAGGAGGCGACAGCAAGGAGGCAGACAACCAGAAAACAGAGAACCCAGGCCATCCGAAAAGAAGGCACCCAAAAGAGAACCCAAAGACAAAGCCGCCGAAGGGAAACAGGCCCCAAAGGAACCAACACCCAGACCGGAAGTGGGCCAGAGAAAAACGGCAGAGAAGCCCACCAGGAACAGGACCACCCCGACCAAACCAGAAGAGGAGGGAAGCAAAGGCCAGGCCCAAGATACTCCCCAACGGCCCCCGAGAGCCCAGAGGACAAAGCCCCCGGAACCCCATAGAAGACCCGGAAGGCGAGACAGAGCCCAGGGAAAGACCAAGAGAGAAAGCCAAGGCACCCACACACGAAAACCTGGGAAACACGAACACAACCCCGGAAGGCCCCAGGAGTCAGAAGGGAGCAGGCCAGCAGAGACCAGAAACCAGCAGGCCCAGACACAGGCCACAAAACAAGGCCCCTAACAGAACCAGGGCCCACCAGGAAGCCCGAGCAGCAAGAACCGGCAAGGGAAACCCCCAAGAAAAATGAGACCACGGGAAACCAAAGAAGAAAGGAAAACAAAAGGGTACGCACAACCCAAAGAACACAGCAGCACCAGCAGAACACCCAACCGCAAACCCAGGGAGACCGGAGCAGGAAGCCACAGCCCGGAGAAGGCATACACCGACCACCAGAGAAGAGGTGCAACCGGCCCGAAACGGAACAGGCAGCCGACCAACCGACCCAGAGAACCCAAGACCAGAGCAAGGGAACCCCAAGGGAGCCAACACCAGCAGCAAACGAGCCAAACCAGAGACCGGCAAAAGAACAGGCCAGCCAGAGACGGCCCCAAAAAGACCAGGCAGAATCCACGACCAACAACACGGAGGCCAGCAAAGACCGGGGGCCAACAACCCGGAGCCCACAAGGACCCAAAAGGAGCGGGACAGGCCCAAGCACCACAGTCCGGAAACCCCAACCCCGATGGGAAGAGAACCCCCACAACCAGCCCAGCCACAGAGGCAACCAAAGCCAGGGCAGAAGCCAAGCAAACTGCACAGGCAAACTAAACTCCACAGCCCAGCACTCGCCAAGGGCAGGTAGGTGCAGGGGAGAAACCCCTAGGGCAGAAAGCAGGCAACAGAGGACAAAGCAGCCGGAAAGCCAGAGCCAAAGCCAAGCAACCCACCCGAACAGAAGGACCCGGCAGCCCAACCCACACCCGGGGAAGGCCAAAGAGGGAAAGGCCCCAGCAGAGCACAGGCAAAGCAAAGGCCGGGAGGGCACAGAACCCCCGGCACCAAACCGCTGGACCATGCCGAAACCCAAACAGGGCAACAGCCCAAAGGCCCAGACCAGCAAGCGCTGAGAACACTGAGGACACAAAGCCCCCACCTACCCACATGGGAACAAAGGCCCGAAGAGGCCACAGCAGAGAAAGAGCCGCCAGCGGGCAAATGGACAAACCAGAAGGCAGAGAGCAAGCAGTCCCGGAGACAACACAAGAGGCTAAGCAGGCAGAAGGACAACCGGCCAGAGGAAGCCCACAGCACCCGGAAGCCCCAGGCGGACCCCCCAACCAGGCACAAACCAGGACCGACCCAGCCGAACCACAGAAAACAGAGAAGAGAAGGAGCAGACAGGGAGGGAAGGCGGCAGGCAGCAGGGCAGCAAAACACAGCCGCAGACCCTCGGGGAGCAGTAGCCAGTGCACAGGCAAGAGGAACACCACAGGACCCTCCCTTCCCCCGGGGGAGGTGGAGGGCATGCCACCCCACCGACACCCACAACGGGAGCAGGCAAGCAGGGAAGACAAGAGCAGGTGAAAGGCCAAGACAAGCCCAGCAGGAGCCAAGAGGACACAACAGCAGGAACCCACCACACCCGCAAGGACCAGAACTCGACAGCAGAGGAACCAGCCACCCCACAGTTGTGCAGTGGGTTTCTGTCGGCTCTGGGGAATACACACCCCAGAGCCGACAGAAACCCACTGCACAGCCAGCCCCAACAGAGCCCCACCAGGGAGCCCAGGAGCGCCGCAAACGAGCAACCGGGCAACCCCGAGCAGACAGCACCAGAAGACCCAGGCGGACACCCCACCAGGCCGGAACCAGGCAAAAAAGTCAACAGCAACAGGCAGAGCCAGGCAAACACCAAAACAGGCACAAACCAGGCCAGACCCAGAGGAAGGAAGCCAACCGCACCAAGGAGTCCCAAGCGGGCCCCCAACAAGGCCCGAACCGGCTGAAAGCCAAGAGCAGACCAGAGCAGAAGCACACAGAGAGACAAGGCCGCTGGCCAGGCGCCAACAGGGAGGAAGGGCCGAAGGCAACCAGCGACCAAAAGGGGCATCGCCGTAGGCCAGGCAGAAGCAGCCGCAAGCCCGCCAACCAGGAGCGACCGGAGCACAAACCCCGGACCGCCACACATCCAAGGAGAAGCAAGAGGAACCCTAGTGGAGCAGCACAGGTGAAGCAAAACACAGCAACAGAAGGGCCGAGGAGCCAACAGTTGTAGGACAGCGGCAGAGCGAAAAGGCCGCAGGCCACAAGAAGGGCCAAAGAAGAAGGAACGCCGGAGCAACGGGGGAAGCCGCAACTCACCCCGGCCAAAGAGAACCACCCGCACAAAGCAGGGACAGACAAACCCCCAGCAGGGAACCAAGTCCGAGGAGAGCGCCACAGGCCAGCGCAAGCCAAGGGGCCTGGACGAACCAGAAGCCCACAGCACCAGGAACACCCAGGCGGGCCCCCATCCAGGCATGAAACAGGGCCGACAGAGTCCGACAGCTGAGAACAGACGAGAGCAGGTGCACCCAGGGTGGCAAGGCCGCAGGCCAGCAGGCACAAAGCACCCAGATGGGCATCCAGGCACTACAAAACAGAGAAACAAAGACCCCCAACCGAAGGAAACTGACAAAAAGGAAGAGGGGACCCGCAGGGAACCAAACCACCAAAAGAAGCAAAAGACCACGGAGGCACCATAGCCGTCGAGGGCCAAGGAAACGCCACGCCAGCAAAGACCAGCAAGGCCCGGCCAGGACAATCGATAAAGGAATCAGAGAACGGCCACAGCGCCCGCTGAGGCTACGCAGAGGCGGAAAGCGGAGCAGCCAAGCAGCAAGAAGAACCGCAGCGGGGGAGGCCATATCACCCGGCCATATCATTAGGCGGACTCCCACCCAGGGACGAACCAGGACCGACCCTGCACAACCAAGGAGTATAGACAAGTCCAGGCGCTGTCGGGGCGGTATGGGGCCGGACATGAAATAAACAGCCCTCCCCCCTAGCACCAGCAGCAGAGGGGCCCACAACAGATGACAGGGGCAGGTGCCCAACGCCCACCGAACCGAACAGGACGGAGCCACGCCCCCGGACCAAGCAGAAGCCTCGGCTGAGGGGCACATAGGGAGCGAAAATCAAGACGGGGCCAACGACGCAGTAGACATGGAGCACCCGAGCACGAAATCCCATGACGCAGCGTGCTCATTCTGTAGGCCACACCAGAACCCAACACTGGCAACGAGGGCCTCACCTGCCTGAGTCCAGGTATCATCGAGCTGCGCAAGTGTCGCCAAGGCCTCCGCGGTCGAGGGGCTGACCACGATGGCAGCGCCACAGCCAGAGTGAACAGTTCACAAAGTGCTGTGGGCGTGGGCTACCATCGCTCACGCCCGCACGCACTTCCGTCCTCGACCACGAGGGGCAGGGGAATAGAGCTCCTGGCTAGACGGCTCTCCCCGCACACCACCCACCGGGCCAAGAAGGCTGCCAAAAAGCGGAACAGACCCTGGGGGAGGGGAGACAAACAAACACAGGCACCCCCCCGCAAACCACTAAGGCGTAGCAAGCGGCAGAAGTAAGCAAGAAGAAAAGGAGACACCGCTATGCGGAACTCACCCAGGGGGGACCAGGATACCACCAGGCCAGACCGAAACAAGGCCACTCCCACGCCAGCCCCAGGCATCCACCAAGTCACATGCCAGGGCAGGGAAGGAACAGCAAACGTGGAACGTCTACCACCCGGCCAAGCCACAGGAAGACACGCCCTGCAACCCGGAAGCAACCGGGAGGCCGGCGCACCAGCCAGAAAGGGCCGGCCGGTCGGCAAGCCAGAGCTGGCCGGTAACAACCAATTCTCCCAGCAAGCCCAGCAGGCCGGAAGGCAGGCCAGCAGACTCCCCACCCGCACAGCCAGGCAGCCGGACGGGGAGAGGAAGAAGAAACGCCACTCCAGCCCAGCAGGAGCAGCACCTGCATCACGTCCATTCTGTCGACAGACAGAAAAAAGAACAGGCGGAATGCTGGGTAAGTACTGCTTATGTACTCCCAGTGGGAGGGGCAGGGTTAGAATCCCAGCATTCCTCTGCCTTTTTTTCTGTTGGGAGATAGTTATCTCCACTTTGTTAATGAATGGGACGAGGACATAAGGGACCTGGGGGTAATGGTTCTCTAATCTTTGGAACACAATAGAACCAGTGATAGAAGTCTAAAAAGGATTATTTAATTGTGGAATAACACATACACAATACATACATATAAATATATCAACAGTTAGCATAATTCTTTACATACTCCTATGCACCCTGGTTTCTGATTTAAATGAACTATCTTTTTAAATAATATTTGAACATGTATTTCTATTATTCATAATATTTTCGATTCCACAGGTACAGCTAGGTAATCCAGGATGCCACTAACCACAGTGATTACCTCAATTTTTGGGTCTCGCCCACCAGACAGGGTTTAGCTTTCTGGTTGTGAAAGGCATTTTGTGGGCTATACTAAGAATTTACAGTAGGCTGAGAGCCGCCTACTGCTTTCATTGGTCAACTTCAGTGTCACTTCCATTTTCTTGCTTCTAATTCAATGGCTGTACTTCCTCTTCTGTTCTCTTGTGTTTGTCCCTCCTCTGGAGCATATCCTCATTACAATCTTTTTAATTAGCTAACTTGTATCCTTCCACTTCTCACTTTTAGGGAACTACTTTTTTATTTTTTTGCAATGCATTCCAAGAGAGTGCATGTTTTTTCTAGCTCTCTGCTTCGCATGCTTCTCTCATGTTAAATATCCACCCTTCTGCACTCTGTGTCGCTCTCTCTCTCTCATGTGCTTCTCTCCTGGCCCCTGCTCTGTGTTGTTCTCTCCCTCGTGTACGGTTTCCCCCCATTGTTTATCCCCAACCCTCCCGCTTTATTGTTATTTTATCCTCCCACCCCCTCCTTGCTACTTCACCCACCCACTCATCCATTGTGTGCCCACCCTACACTGTCCTTTTAATTTTACATTTTTTTCTATTTCTTTAAAATTCCTTGGATGGCCCAGTAACTCCCATGTGCTTTCGGGCCACTCAGCTTGCTGAAATGAACTTTAGAGTAATTCAAAATGTATTTTTAATTTACTGTGCCAAGTGGCATCCACCATCTTTGATCTGTAAATGGAAAAATAAAGAAAACGGAGCCCACCTCATTCACTAGGCATGTGCACATGTGCTGACGCATTAGCGTGCCTACTGAAAAACGTGAGCGCCAGCAGCATCATGAGGCATACTCATGTTATGACACATTTATTTTTATTTTTTTGCAAATGCTGCACAACATCGCCAAAAAACATTTTGTTTTTTACTGATGCTGTATACGATTGCAAAAAAGCAATGGCAAAGCCAATAGATCACAAAGGTGAGACCT
Source organism: Calotriton arnoldi (assembly GCA_963921515.1). Classification (NCBI taxonomy): domain Eukaryota; kingdom Metazoa; phylum Chordata; class Amphibia; order Caudata; family Salamandridae; genus Calotriton; species Calotriton arnoldi. The sequence goes on from CAWUFW010026361.1 coordinate 14,782, forward strand.
ATAAAACTACTACTGCGCTAAAGTGTTCTAATTCTTCACATATTTTCTTCACATATTTATACATTCAGTGGATCAATATAGTCTACACACATGGATAAAATGAACACCATTTTCTTTGTCCTATGTTCTTTACCAGTTTTAGTCTTATAGGAACATTTCTTCTCCGCTATATCTGGCAAAACCTGCTCAACAGAATTACACAAAATGTATGCGATGCTATAACTTTACTCATAATACGTTCTATATGTAGGGTGTTGTTAACCTGTTAGGCATTTTTTTCAAGATGTTTAAATTACAAGGATCTGATGAGAATTCAAGTGCAAAATAAAAAAATAAATAAGTATATCTGTTGAACAACAGAGCATTTTTTCTGTTCAGTGATTGCAGAATTCACAGATCAGAACTCAATTTTCAGCTGAGCAAAATATGAATGTCTGGTTTTGATTGGTAATCCAGCCCTCAACTTTCATTAAAAAATATTTTTGCTTCACAGGTTCTGCATAGTTGAGGGAGCACAGTGGAGCTAAGGGAACAATGTTAGCCCTGTGAGCCCAAAAAATGATGGTAGCCACAGTCTTGGATCCATGTAGCTCATCGGAGGTCTACAAATTAAAAATAAAAATAAAGAAAAAATGAGAAGCCTTCAGTGCTGAAATGGGCACTGAGGGCAGGGAGACTGGGCACAGAGTGTGGTTGAAGGCTATAATTACATTGTTTTAGGATATAAAATCATCAGTGTTAGATAAATAATATCCTTTAACAATAAATACTATCTGATTGAATTTATTTGTTTCTAATGCCCCCCCACCACATCCTCCATCTTATACTGTAAGATTTCCATCTCAGAACTTTGTTTAATCAAAATTGCTATACCGTTTGACTGAGAAAGTTGATCAGTACACACCACTGGGTTTATCCACCTTTTGCTGTTGAACAGAGCCTTACACTCTATACATTTCAAATCTTTTTCTTGCAAAATCATAATCATAATTTGGGCTTAACATTCACTCAAGTATTCCTTCACCATTCTTTGCTTTCTTCTAATTCTTAGGCAATTCCATTCCATGTTATGCCGTCTGATTAGTTCTTTAATTTTATTTGGTTTCTGTCTCCTGGAGTTCTATTTAAAGCAACATCAATGTACTCTTTGTAACTTTTTTACCAGAACAATAGTTGTATTGTTTTTATAAATTGCTTCTTGCAGAAGTCTTATCACAAAACCCTTTAAATCATCACCTTCTACTGCTTCTTGCACTTTTAAAATCGTTAAATTATTTCTTGAGGCATGATTCTCTATTCTTTTCAGACTTCCTAGTATAAGCATGCTTTGTTTTTTTATTTGTGCTACACCTTGAGTGTTTCTTTTCATATCTTGCTTAGTTTCCTGCATTACTATTTATAACATTTTTGTCGTGGTCGTCATGTCATCTAATTTCCTTTTCAGTGTGGAGAAGGCATTTTAGATCTATCTCTGGTTTGCGTCAGAAGTCATAAATCTATACTTAATTTGAGTTTTTGAATTTGGTAGCATATCTTCCAACTTTTTATTACCAAAATTATTCTCATCATTTACCAATTCTGTTGTTGCTACATCTGGGGAAGGCTGTGCTGTAGCAGAGTCACTTGTATTTTTATAGATCTCTCATTTAACTAAGTGCTTTCTGTTAGATTCATATCTGTTTTTATTGTAATTCCTTCAGTTATTTGACATCCATCTTCAGTTCCATTTGTAGTTTTACTTGGGTGTTTTTGTTTTCCTTATCGCTCTTCCCAGTGTTTAATTTGTAAAAGAATAAGTGCTGCAGCCCAAAGTTTTGACCAGAAGCCCGTGGACAGCGCTATCCAAGGTCGGCATGCCGAATACCGAGGCCGCATTATCTTGATTCCACCTTAGGCCTCTTTAATCCAATACCAGATACTCTCCATCTCTTTTGCTCACTCTCGCAGGCTCTTTTTCTTCAGTGCTTTCTCCATTTGGATCATATGTAACTCTCACTTCACACTTTGGGGTCGATTCTGATGTCGGCCGTAAGTACACCTAACAGTATTCGTCCGGAAAAAATACCAGCCGAACGCGTGTTTTCCGACCGACTCGAACACTCTACCGAACGAACAAGTACGATGCGCATAACAGCCCAGATTCCGAGCGAGCCGTACTTACCCATTCCAGCTCCTGTTCCCCGCCCGAGCTGGATCCGTAAACGCCGAATCGAGTCGCACGGAAGCAAATACACAGCACCTTCCGGCCGGACTAGTACGATGCATCTTCCGTACGCGCCGAACTCGTTGCTACGTCCGGCACGTTTGAGCATCCGGGAGAGCTGTACCGGCCCAATGCAGCTCCCCTCCCCGCTCCCGCCTCCCAGCTGTCCAGCCCTCACCGACCCCTACTTAATGGCGGCCACTGCGGGGACAGGCGAGCAAGACCACTGACTCATTGTCAGTGAAATTGCTCTCCCACCCTCGCAGCTCCACCATTAAGTGAGGTGCCCCTGCACTCTTGAGTGTTGGTGATCGAGGCCCTCCTCCACCCGCAGGTTTCCCTGCGCCTCATCCCTGGTGGTCCAGTGGACCTCTGTCTCCTTCCTCTCACTCTGCTCCTTCACTCATTTTCACTCGTTTTTCTACCCTTTTTATCCTTCACCTTTCTGCACTTTTCTACATCTCTGCTCTTTTGTGCCTTATTTCTGCTCATTTTCCCTTTCTCTCGCTCTGCTCTTTCACTCGTTTTCACTTGTTTTTCTACCCTCTTTTATCTTTCACCTTTCTGCACTTTTCTGCATCTCTGCTCTTTTGTGCCTTATTTCTGCTTATTTTCCCTTTTTTCTTTATCCCTTATTTCCTCCCTTTACCTTTCCCCGCCGCTGCTGCCCCCGCGGCCCCTCCCCCCCCAGCGCGACCGGCCCAATCCAGCTCCCCTCCCCGCTCCCGACCCCTACTTAATGGCGGCCAGTGCGCGGCCGCGCCGCTTGTGCACCGAAGGCGCGTCAAAGGCAAGCCCGTCTTCGACCCGTCCGCGACCAGTGCCAGGAACCCTGGACCTCCGCCCCGCCAACGCTACGACCCAGCAGCACGCCACGCACTCAACCCAGGCTGCAACAACAACTGCAAGCTAGCATCACCAGCCGACACCCACGGACCCTTCAGCTGTCACCGCTGCCGGCACACCTGCAGAACCGCCAAGAACACGGATCCAGCACAACCCGCCCACAAGAACACAACCGAACCGAAGACCCTGCAATGCATCCTCCTCAATGTCCAATTCCTCCACAAACACGCCACAGAAATCTGGGACCTCCTCGACAGCACCACCCCGGACGTAGCGTTCTTCACCGAAACCTGGACCAACACCACCTTCGGGACCGGACATCGCCATCGCCATCCCCCAAGGATACAAGATCTCCAGGAAGGACCGCCCCACCCGCCCAGGAGGAGGAATCGCCATTGTCCACAAATCCAGCCTCCGCCTGAGCACACTCCCTGACGAGCCCACAGAACTGATGGAACACCTTCACTTCAAGATACTGGCCAGCCCCACTGCCACCCTCCGAGGAACCCTCATCTACCGAGCCCCTGGACCCCGCGGACCCTTCGCCAACTCCATCACAGACATTATCTCCCCGCAGGCCATCGCATCAACCAACTACACCCTGCTGGGAGACCTCAACTTCCACCTCGACAACCAACTGGACCCCAACACCACATCCCTCCTGGACAACCTCCACAACATTGGACTCCGCCAGATCGTGACCGAGCCCACAGACTCAGCAGGACACACCCTCGACCCCCTCTTCACTACAGGAAACTCCATCACCTTCAGCCACACCACCAAACTCAAATGGACCGACCATCGTTGCGTCCACTTCACCTTCCGAACACCCACCATCCACAGACACCAGCACCTGCTTCCACGAAGAAACTGGACCAAAATCACCGACGACCAGCTCACCTCCTCACTCAACAACTCCACCCCAACCATTGCGGAAAACGACGACCCCAACACCGCAGCCCGAACCCTGCATAGATGGATCTTGGACAGCACCAACACCATAGCCCCCCTCAAGAAAAACAACAATACCCGCGCCAAGAAAGCCAGATGGTTTACCACCGAACTTCGAGAGTCCAGACGCACATGCCGCCGCCTCGAAAAGGCCTGGAGGAACACCAAATCCACAGAAGCCCAGAACAACTTCAGAGCCGCCACCAACGCCCACCATCAACTCATCAGAGAAACGAGGAAAAAAGCGATTGAAGACAGAATCTCCACCCACGCACACAACAGCAAGGAACTCTTCAGCATCATCAAGGAGTTCGCCCAACCCACCAGCGAGTCTACCGACATCCCTCCCTCACAAGACCTCTGCGACAAACTCAGCACCTTTTTCCACCACAAACTCAAGAGCATCTACGACAACTTCGACGAAGACAACCAACACACTGAACCCTCACCAACCACCCCTGACACCCGGAAACCAGCGATTGACGACTGGACTGCCCTCACCACCGAAGACACACTGAAGGCAATGAAGTCAATCCACTCAGGGGCCCCCACGGACCCCTGCCCCCACCACATCTTCAACAGAGCCGCCGACACCATCGCACCCATGCTCCGCCACAACATCAACCACTCCCTGGCGACCGCCTCGTTCCCCGACGACTGGAAACACGCCGACTTCAACCCCCTCCTAAAGAAACCCTCAGCGGACCCCACCGACCTCAAAAACTACAGACCCAATTCCCTGCCCCGTTCCCAGCGAAAGTCATAGAGAAAGCCATCAACAGCCAACTCGCCACATTCATTGAAGAACACAACATCCTCGACTCCTCCCAATCCGGCTTCAGAAAAAACCACAGTACCGAAAACGCCCTCCTCGCCGCAACAGACGACATCCGCACCCTACTAGACAAAGGAGAAACAGTAGCCCTCATCCTCCTCGACCTATCAGCGTCGTTCGACACAGTCTCCCACCGCACCCTAATACGCAGACTCTACGACGCAGGAATCCAGGACAAGGCCCTCGACTGGATCTGTTCCTTCCTCTCCGGCAGGACGCAGCGGGTCAGACTCCCCCCTTTCCTCTCGGACCCCACACCTACCACCTGCGGAGTCCCCCAAAACTCCTCCCTCAGCCCGAAGCTCTTCAACGTCTACATGGCTCCACTTGCCCCCATCGTCAGAACCTACGGACTCAACATCGTGTCATACGCAGACGACACCCAGCTCATCCTCTCTCTATCCAACGAGCCCAACACCGCCAGACGCAACTTTCGAGAAGGCATGGAAGCCGTCGCCAAATGGATGAAAAACAGCTGCCTACAACTAAACACCAACAAAACAGAAGTACTCATCATGGGCCCAAACCCCGACGGCTGGAGCGACACCTGGTAGCCCCCCGCCCTCGGAAACCCGCCAACCCCCAAAGACCACGCACGCAACCTGGGAATCATCCTGGACTCCGAGCTCAAAATGGACCGCCAGATCAACTCTGTCTGGTCTTCCTGCTTCCACACACTCCGCCTCCTTCGTAAGACCTTCAAATGGATCCCCCTCGAACACCGAAAGACCGTCACTCACGCCCTGGTCACCAGCAGACTCGACTATGGCAACGCACTCTTCGCCGGAATAAACAAAAACCGCATCCGCAAGCTACAGAACATCCAGAACGCCGCCGCAAGACTGGTCCTTAAGCTGCCAAAACACTGCCACATCTCCCAGCACCTGCGCACACTCCACTGGCTCCCCGTCGAGACGAGAATCACCTTCAAGATGCTCACCCACGCACACAAGGCCCTCCACGGCACCGGACCAGCATACCTCAACAGCCAACTCAAATTCCACGCACCCCAAAGGACCCTGCGATCAGCCCAGCTCTCCTACGCCGTGGTCCCCCGCACCAGAAAGACCAGATCGGGAGGCCGCTCCTTCTCCTTCCTCGCTGCCAAAGCATGGAACGCCCTTCCGCTCCACCTCAGACAGACAACATCGCTCCCCATCTTCGCAAGAAACCTCAAAACCTGGCTCTTCGACAGACCCCCTCCTTGATGGAGTGGAACCTTCACCCCCCCCCCCACCCCTAGCGCCTTGAGACCCTTACGGGTGAGTAGTCGCGCTTTAACAAACTCCTGATTGATTGATTGACCCACTGATTTATTTATTTATATCCCATCTCTGCTCTTATAGTTAGTGTGTTTCTCTAAGTGAACCATTACTCCTATCAAAAGCCTGATCGCTCACGTTGTGTCCATTATGATGGCATATGTAGTTCATTCAGTATTTAGAAGTGCTCTGTATCGCGTTCGGTTGCCTGCAGCTCCTGATAATAAGTTACATAATAGCATATTGTGATATATGTTTTATCCAAGCCATACCTAGTTCGTTAGCCACCTGCATACTTCATTTTGTCATTACATCAATTACGGAAGATGTGTTTTATCACTGCTATTTTTACTGCTACTCTGACGGTGGCTCCCAACTGCACCGACTGTCTGCGTTTTTTTTTTTAATAGGGTGCCCTTTATTCAGTAGCTACACTAATGCCGTTGTTTTATTTCTGCTACACAGAGTGCTCTCACGAGCAGTGTGAACACGTTTTCCCTGCAGTTTATTTAGCACTTTTTTTCATGTTTCGTGCAGTACCTGCGTTTTTTATTTTGGTGATTTTTTTTTACTCTGAACTTGAATTATTTTTGTTTGACTAATTGCCGATTTATTTTGCCCGTCCTGCTCCTATTATACCTGTTTCACTGCACTTCAAGGTTCGGATTAGTAATACTACCCATTTCCTTGTGCACGTTATTGCACGTTATCCGAATTCGTTTCTGAGTTTCTTCCAGGCTGAATAGAGCAAGACCATTGACAAACCACATTCATTCATAGATTTATGGACTGGCCACTGAGAAGGCCACAGGGTACGTGTTAATAATGTTTACGCTTAGCTGATAATATTAGGGTTCTTTTGTTGACTGGGTGTCATTCACATTTTTTGGAAAATTGTAATAGATAACGATATTACTTTTTTTTAGGCTTTCTTGGAAGCAGGAAACGAGTTGTTATCCTACTTTAAACATATTTCAGAATTTCAACACATTTCTGTGCCACATTATTCTGTATGAAAAAACGCCCTCCGGTAAGTTGGGCTTAAATTCTGTTCAGGGGATGGCATCATTGGTATCTCTGCCATTCTATAGTACTGCTCTATTACTTACCGGTAATCTTCATTACTCAGGGTCCCGTTGTCCTCGTCCCATTCATTAACAAAGTGGAGATAACTATATCCGGCAGAAAAAAAAGACAGAGGAATGCTGGGGCCCTAACCCCGCCCCTCTCACTGGGAGTACATAACCAGCACTTACCCAGCATTCCGCCTGAACCACCAAGCCCCCAACAGGAATGCCGGTCACCCGGGAGGGAGGGTGGGGCGTATGAATGGTACGAGGACAACGGGACCCGGAGTAATGAAGATTACCAGTAAGTAATAGAGCATTACCCCCAGGTCCCTCATGGCCTCGTCCCATTCATTAAAAAAGTGGAGAATACAAAAGCAGAAAAAATGGCCTTCCAAAACCCATAAGCAAACCCAGGAAACCACACCAAAAGGCAGCAACCCAAGGGAAGCAAAAGGAAGAACCGCCAGAAACCCCAGGCAGAGCACCCAGATAGGAGGGCACCCCACCAAACAGGGAAGCAACCACAAAAACAATGGGAGGACAGCACGACGAAGAGACGAACAACCAACAGAGGCCATCCAGCACACAACAGGAGACCCCCCCCAGCGAACAAGGGAAGGGGTCGAGCAAGGACATCAAAAACCAGGCGAGGCAGCCTACAAAAAAACAACAGCGAGGAGGCCACCCACAGAAGAAGCCCAACAGCCCACCAGGCCAGCAAGCCAGAACCATGCAACAGGGACACAACCAAGGCCCGGAACCAAGGAAAAACAGGAGGCAACAGCAAGGAAGCAGACAACCAGAAAACAGAGAACCCAGGCCATCCGAAAAGAAGGCACCCAAAAGAGAACCCAAAGACAAAGCCGCCGAAGGGAAACAGGCCCCAAAGGAACCAACACCCAGACCGGAAGCGGGCCAGAGAAAAACGGCAGAGAAGCCCACCAGGAACAGGACCACCCCGACCAAACCAGAAGAGGAGGGAAGCAAAGGCCAGGCCCAAGATACCCCCCAATGGCCCCCGAGAGCCCAGAGGACAAAGCCCCAGGAACCCCATAGAAGACCCGTAAGGCGAGACAGAGCCCAGGGAAAGACCAAGAGAGAAAGCCAAGGCACCCACACACGAAAACCTGGGAAACACGAACACAACCCCGGAAGGCCCCAGGAGTCAGAAGGGAGCAGGCCAGCAGAGACCAGAAACCAGCAGGCCCAGACACAGGCCACAAAACAAGGCCCCTAACAGAACCAGGGCCCACCAGGAAGCCCGAGCAGCAAGAACCGGCAAGGGAAACCCCCAAGAAAAATGAGACCACGGGAAACCAAAGAAGAAAGGAAAACAAAAGGGTACGCACAACCCAAAGAACACAGCAGCACCAGCAGAACACCCAACCGCAAACCCAGGGAGACTGGAGCAGGAAGCCACAGCCCGGAGAAGGCATACACCGACCACCAGAGAAGAGGCGCAACCGGCCCGAAACGGAACGGGCAGCCGACCAACCGACCCAGAGAACCCAAGACCAGAGCAAGTGAACCCCAAGGGAGCCAACACCAGCAGCAAACGAGCCAAACCAGAGACCGGCAAAAGAACAGGCCAGCCAGAGACGGCCCCAATAAGACAAGGCAGAATCCACGACCAACAACACGGAGGCCAGCAAAGACCGGGGGCCAACAACCCGGAGCCCACAAGAACCCAAAAGGAGCGGGACAGGCCCAAGCACCACAGCCCGGAAACCCCAACCCCGATGGGAAGAGAACCCCCACAACCAGCCCAGCCACAGAGGCAACCAAAGCCAGGGCAGAAGCCAAGCAAACTGCACAGGCAAACTAAACTCCACAGCCCAGCACTCACCAAGGGCAGGCAGGAGCAGGGGAGAAACCCCCAGGGCAGAAAGCAGGCAACAGAGGACAAAGCAGCCGGAAAGCCAGAGCCTAAGCCAAGCAACCCACCCGAACAGAAGGACCCGGCAGCCCAACCCACACCCGGGGAAGGCCAAAGAGGGAAAGGCCCCAGCAGAGAACAGGCAAAGCAAAGGCCGGGAGGGCACAGAACCCCCGGCACCAAACCGCTGGACCATGCCGAAACCCAAACAGGGCAACAGCCCAAAGGCCCGGACCAGCAAGCGCTGAGAACACTGAGGACACAAAGCCCCCACCTACCCACATGGGAACAAAGGCCCGAAGAGGCCACAGCAGAGAAAGAGCCGCCAGCGGGCAAATGGACAAACCAGAAGGCAGAGAGCAAGCAGTCCCGGAGACAACACAAGAGGCTAAGCAGGCAGAAGGACAACCGGCCAGAGGAAGCCCACAGCACCCGGAAGCCCCAGGCGGACCCCCCAACCAGGCACAAACCAGGACCGACCCAGCCGAACCACAGAAAACAGAGAAGAGAAGGAACAGACAGGGAGGGAAGGCGGCAGGCAGCAGGGCAGCAGACCCCGTCCCAAAACACAGCCGCAGACCCTCGGGGAGCAGTAGCCAGTGCACAGGCAAGAGGAACACCACGGGACCCTCTCTTCCCCCGGGGGAGGGCACGCCACCCCACCGACACCCACAACGGGAGCAGGCAAGCAGGGAAGACAAGAGCAGGTGAAAGGCCAAGACAAGCCCAGCAGGAGCCAAGAGGACACAACAGCAGGAACCCACCACACCCGCAAGGACCAGAACTCGACAGCAGAGGAACCAGCCACCCCACAGTTGTGCAGTGGGTTTCTGTCGGCTCTGGGGAAAACACACCCCAGAGCCGACAGAAACCCACTGCACAGCCAGCCCCAACAGAGCCCCACCAGAGATCCCAGGAGCGCCGCAAGCGAGCAACCGGCCAACCCCGAGCAGACAGCACCAGAAGACCCAGGCGGACACCCCACCAGGCCGGAACCAGGCAAAAAAGTCAACAGCAACAGGCAGAGCCAGGCAAACACCAAAACAGGCACAAACCAGGCCAGACCCAGATGAAGGAAGCCAACCGCACCAGGGAGTCCCAAGCGGGCCCCCAACCAGGTCCGACCCGGCTGAAAGCCAAGAGCAGACCAGAGCAGAAGCACACAGAGAGACAAGGCCGCAGGCCAGGCGCCAACAGGGAGGAAGGGCCGAAGGCAACCAGCGACCAAAAGGGGCATCGCCGTAGGCCAGGCAGAAGCAGCCGCAAGCCCGCCAACCAGGAGCGACCGGAGCACAAACCCCGGACCGCCACACATCCAAGGAGAAACAAGATGAACCCTAGTGGAGCAGCACAGGTAAAGCAAAACACAGCAACAGAAGGGCCGAGGAGCCAGCAGTTGTAGGACAGCGGCAGAGCGAAAAGGCCGCAGGCCACAAGAAGGGCCAAAGAAGAAGGAACGCCGGAGCAACGGGGGAAGCCGCAACTCACCCCGGCCAAAGAGAACCACCCGCACAAAGCAGGGACAGACAAACCCCCAGCAGGGAACCAAGTCCGAGGAGAACGCCACAGGCCAGCGCAAGCCAAGGGGCCCGGACAAACCAGAAGCCCACAGCACCAGGAATACCCAGGCGGGCCCCCATCCAGGCATGAAACAGCGCCGACAGAGTCCGACAGCCGAGAACAGACGAGAGCAGGTGCACCCAGGATGGCAAGGCCACAGGCCAGCAGGCACAAAGCACCCAGATGGGCATCCAGGCACTACAAAACAGAGAAACAAAGACCCCCAACCGAAGGAAACTGACAAAAAGGAAGAGGGGACCCGCAGGGAACCAAACCACCAAAAGAAGCAAAAGACCACGGAGGCACCATAGCCGTCGAGGGCCAAGGAAACGCCACGCCAGCAAAGACCAGCAAGGCCCGGCCAGGACAATCGATAAAGGAATCAGAGAACGGCCACAGCGCCCGCTGAGACTACGGACAGAGTCCGACAGCCGAGAACAGACGAGAGCAGGTGCACCCAGGTTGGCAAGGCCGCAGGCCAGCAGGCACAAAGCACCCAGATGGGCATCCAGGCACTACAAAACAGAGAAACAAAGACCCCCAACCGAAGGAAACTGACAAAAAGGAAGAGGGGACCCGCAGGGAACCAAACCACCAAAAGAAGCAAAAGACCACGGAGGCACCATAGCCGTCGAGGGCCAAGGAAACGCCACGCCAGCAAAGACCAGCAAGGCCCGGCCAGGACAATCGATAAAGGAATCAGAGAACGGCCACAGCGCCCGCTGAGACTACGGACAGAGTCCGACAGCCGAGAACAGATGAGAGCAGGTGCACCCAGGGTGGCAAGGCCGCAGGCCAGCAGGCACAAAGCACCCAGATGGGCATCCAGGCACTACAAAACAGAGAAACAAAGACCCCCAACTGAAGGAAACTGACAAAAAGGAAGAGGGGACCCACAGGGAACCAAACCACCAAAAGAAGCAAAAGACCACGGAGGCACCATAGCCGTTGAGGGCCAAGGAAACGCCACGCCAGCAAAGACCAGCAAGGCCCGGCCAGGACAATCGATAAAGGAATCAGAGAACGGCCACAGCGCCCGCTGAGACTACGCAGAGGCGGAAAGCGGAGCAGCCAAGCAGCAAGAAGAACCGCAGCGGGGGAGGCCATATCACCCGGCCATATCATTAGGCGGACTCCCACCCAGGGACGAACCAGGACCGACCCTGCACAACCAAGGAGTATAGACAAGTCCAGGCGCTGTCAGGCGGTATGGGGCCGGACATGAAATAAACAGCCCTCCCCCCCTAGCACCAGCAACAGAGGGGCCCACAACAGATGACAGGGGCAGATGCCCAACGCCCACCGAACCGAATAGGACAGAGCCACGCCCCCGGACCAAGCAGAAGCCTCGGCTGAGGGGCACATAGGAAGTGAAAATCAAGACGGGGCCAACGACGCAGTAGACATTGAGCACCCGAGCACGAAAACCCATGACGCAGCGTGCTCATTCTGTAGGCCACACCAGAACCCAACACTGGCAACGAGGGCCTCACCTGCCTGAGTCCAGGTATCATCGAGCTGCGCAAGTGTCGCCAAGGCCTCCACGGTCGAGAGGCTGACCACGATGGCAGCGCCACAGCCAGAGTGAACAGTTCCCAAAGTGCTGTGGGCGTGGGCTACCATCGCTCACGCCCGCACGCACTTCCGTCCTCGACCACGAGGGGCAGGGGAATAGAGCTCCTGGCTAGACGGCTCTCCCCGCACACCACCCACCGGGCCAAGAAGGCTGCAAAAAGCGGAACAGACCCTGGGGGAGGGGAGACAAACAAACACAGGCACCCCCCGCAAACCACTAAGGCATAGCAAGCGGCAGAAGTAAGCAAGAAGAAAAGGAGACACCGCTATGTGGAACTCACCCAGGGGGGACCAGGATACCACCAGGCCAGACCGAAACAAGGCCACCCCCACACCAGCCCCAGGCATCCACCAAGTCACATGCCAGGGCAGGGAAGGAACAGCAAACGCCGCACGTCTACCACCCGGCCAAGCCACAGGAAGACACGCCCTGCAACCCGGAAGCAACCGGGAGGCCGGCGCACCAGCCAGAAAGGGCCGGCCAGTCGGCAAGCCAGAGCTGGCCGGTAACAACCAAGCCTCCCAGCAAGCCCAGCAGGCCGGAAGGCAGGCCAGCAGACTCCCCGCCCGCACAGCCAGGCAGCCGGACGGGGAGAGGAAGAAGAAACGCCACTCCAGCCCAGCAGGAGCAGCACCAGCATCACGTCCATTCTGTCGACAGACAGAAAAAAGAACAGGCGGAATGCTGGGTAAGTACTGCTTATGTACTCCCAGTGGGAGGGGCAGGGTTAGAATCCCAGCATTCCTCTGCCTTTTTTTCTGTTGGGAGATAGTTATCTCCACTTTGTTAATGAATGGGACGAGGACATAAGGGACCTGGGGGTAATGGTTCTCTAATCTTTGGAACACAATAGAACCAGTGATAGAAGTCTAAAAGGATTATTTAATTGTGGAATAACACATACACAATACATACATATAAATATATCAACAGTTAGCATAATTCTTTACATACTCCTATGCACCCTGGTTTCTGATTTAAATGAACTATCTTTTTAAATAATATTTGAACATGTATTTCTATTATTCATAATATTTTCGATTCCACAGGTACAGCTAGGTAATCCAGGATGCCACTAACCACAGTGATTACCTCAATTTTTGGGTCTCGCCCACCAGACAGGGTTTAGCTTTCTGGTTGTGAAAGGCATTTTGTGGGCTATACTAAGAATTTACAGTAGGCTGAGAGCCGCCTACTGCTTTAATTGGCCAACTTCAGTGTCACTTCCATTTTCTTGCTTCTAATTCAATGGCTGTCCTTCCTCTTCTGTTCTCTTGTGTTTGTCCCTCCTCTGGAGCATATCCTCATTACAATCTTTTTAATTAGCTAACTTGTATCCTTCCACTTCTCACTTTTAGGGAACTACTTTTTTATTTTTTTGCAATGCATTCCATGAGAGTGCATGTTTTTTCTAGCTCTCTGCTTCGCATGCTTCTCTCATGTTAAATATCCACCCTTCTGCACTCTGTGTTGCTCTCTCTCTCTCATGTGCTTCTCTCCTGGCCCCTGCTCTGTGTTGATCTCTCCCTCGTGTACGGTTTCCCCCCATTGTTTATCCCTAACCCTCCCGCTTTATTGTTATTTTATCCTCCCACCCCCTCCTTGCTACTTCACCCACCCACTCATCCATTGTGTGCCCACCCTACACTGTCCTTTTAATTTTACATTTTTTTCTATTTCTTTAAAATTCCTTGGATGGCCCAGTAACTCCCATGTGCTTTCGGGCCACTCAGCTTGCTGAAATGAACTTTAGAGTAATTCAAAATGTATTTTTAATTTACTGTGCCAAGTGGCATCCACCATCTTTGATCTGTAAATGGAAAAATAAAGAAAACGGAGCCCACCTCATTCACTAGGCATGTGCACATGTGCTGACGCATTAGCGTGCCTACTGAAAAACGTGAGCGCGAGCAGCATCATGAGGCATACTCATGTTATGACACATTTATTTTTATTTTTTTGCAAATGCTGCACAACATCGCCAAAAAACATTTTGTTTTTTACTGATGCTGTATACGATTGCAAAAAGCAATGCAACCAATAGATCACAAAGGTGAGACCTATTAAACTACTACTGCGCTAAAGTGTTCTAATTCTTCACATATTTTCTTCACATATTTATACATTCAGTGGATCAATATAGTCTACACACATGGATAAAATGAACACCATTTTCTTTGTCCTATGTTCTTTACCAGTTTTAGTCTTATAGGAACATTTCTTCTCCGCTATATCTGGCAAAACCTGCTCAACAGAATTACACAAAATGTATGCGATGCTATAACTTTACTCATAATACGTTCTATATGTAGGGTGTTGTTAACCTGTTAGGCATTTTTTTCAAGATGTTTAAATTACAAGGATCTGATGAGAATTCAAGTGCAAAATAAAAAAATAAATAAGTATATCTGTTGAACAACAGAGCATTTTTTCTGTTCAGTGATTGCAGAATTCACAGATCAGAACTCAATTTTCAGCTGAGCAAAATATGAATGTCTGGTTGTGATTGGTAATCCAGCCCTCAACTTTCATTAAAAAATATTTTTGCTTCACAGGTTCTGCATAGTTGAGGGAGCACAGTGAAGCTAAGGGAACAATGTTAGCCCTGTGAATCCAAACAATGATGGTAGCCACAGTCTTGGATCCATGTAGCTCATCGGAGGTCTACAAATTAAAAAAAAAAAGAAAGAAAAAATGAGAAGCCTTCAGTGCTGAAATGGGCACTGAGGGCAGGGAGGCTGGGCACAGAGTGTGGTGAAGGCTATAATTACATTGTTTTAGGATATACAATCATCAGTGTTAGATAAATAATATCCTTTAACAATGAATTTACTTGTAGCTAATGCCCCCCCACCACATCCTCAATCTTATACTGTAAGATTTCCATCTCAGAACTTTGTTTAATCAAAATTGCTATACCGTTTGACTGAGAAAGTTGATCAGTACACACCACTGGGTTTATCCACCTTTTGCTGTTGAACAGAGCCTTACACTCTATACATTTCAAATCTTTTTCTTGCAAAATCATAATCATAATTTGAGCTTTACATTTACTCAAGTATTCCTTCACCATTCTTTGCTTTCTTCTAATTCTTACGCCATTCCATTCCATGTTATGCCGTCTGATTAGTTCTTTAATTTTATTTGGTTTCGGTCTTCTGGAGTTCTATTTAAAGCAACATCAATGTACTCTTTGTATCTTTTTTACCAGAACAATAGTTGTATTGTTTTTATAAACTTCTTCTTGCAGAAGTCTTATCACAAAACCCTTTAAATCATCACCTTCTACTGCTTCTAGCACTTTTAAAAACCTTAAACTCTTTCTTGAGGCATGATTCTCTATTCTTTTCAGACTTCCTAGTATAAGCATGCTTTGTTTTTTTATTTGTGCTACACCTTGAGTGTTTCTTTTCATATCTTGCTTAGTTTCCTGCATTACTATTTATAACATTTTTGTCGTGGTCGTCATGTCATCTAATTTCTTTTTCAGTGTGGAGCAGGCATTTTAGATCTATCTCTGGTTTGCGTCAGAAGTCATAAATCTATACTTAATTTGAGTTTTTGAATTTAGTAGAATATCTTCCAACTTTTTATTACCAAAATTATTCTTATCATTTATCAATTCTGTTGTTGCTACATCTGGGGAAGGCTATGCTGTAACAGAGTCACTTGTATTTTTATAGATCTTTCATTTAACTAAGTGCTTTCTGTTAGATTCAGAGCTTCATATCTGTTTTTATTGTAATTCCTTCAGTTATTTGATATCTATCTTCAGTTCCATTTGTAGCTTTACTTGGGTGTTTTTGTTTTCCTTATCGCTCTTTCCAGTGCTTAATTTGTAAAAGAATAAGTGCTATGGCCCAAAGTTTTGACCAGAAGCCCGTGGACAGCGCTATCCAAGGTCGGCATGCCGAATACCGAGGCCGCATTATCTTGATTCCACCTTAGGCCTCTTTAATCCAATACCAGATACTCTCCATCTCTTTTGCTCACTCTCACAGGCTCTTTTTCTTCAGTGCTTTCTCCATTTGGATCATATGTAACTCTCACTTCACACTTTGTGTCTGTGTAATTTCACATCTTCTTCACTGCACTATTTATCACCACTTTGAAGATGTCGCAGGCCAGTCTCTTCCTCTAATATTTACAATCTAACAAGCAGTCGAGAAGGCCCTTTATTGCAATGCAATAGGACTCGCATTTGCGAGAATTTAAGCTATTAGTATTGTAAATGACAATGCATTTTATTTATGTTTTAAAGCCCAAAACATAAATAAAAGGCATTGTCATTTACAATGCCAATAGCTCAAACTCGCGTGAATGCGGACCTATGCATTGCAAATCTTGTTTTTAGAAGGCCTCGAGGTGCACTGCATCACACTGGTGGATCTGCAGGGAGGCACGCATCTGCCACATCGTGAACAGAGACAAAAAAAAACAGTTTGTCCACCACCCACACAAAAAATTCATTTCCCTCTTCAATGATCATCGCGTATGAAGCAACCAGTTAAATGTCCCCTCCCTGGCTGAGGGGCCTGTGAGCCGCTCGAGTAGTAAAATGCCAGCTCCAAAGTACACACATTCTTTTTATTAGCAGATATTTTTATTGACATTTGAAATATAATATCAATCTTGAACCATAGCACTGCTATACATGTCACATGATCTTCACGAGTCAGCCCCATCCCAACCGATCGCCCTCATGGTCCCCCACTTGTTGCCCGGTGATCTCATAATGCCCCCTGTTTATGCCAAATCATCACCAGGGAGGTCCAGATCTCCACGTATTCTGTCCCGATATACATTCCAACCGTTCCAAAATTTCCTCCATTTCCAGGGACAACCTCTACCTTCATAAACCACCCTCTCCGCCATCATACATCAGTACATATCTCGTTTCCACACCCCCAGTTCAGGGACCTGCCCAGCCCCCAAGACCTTGCTGTATTCCTCTTTGCCACTACTAGGTCTAATGTCATCCATGTCTGTTGTGCCCTGCGGAGTTCTGCTTCTCCCCAGATACCCAGCATGCACTGCTTAGCGGAGACTTCTATACCTTCCCCACTATCTCCCTCAAGTACCGAATCACCGCTGACCAGAACTCCCGTATTACCAGGCAGTCCCACAGGATGTGGAAGAAGGTACCGGTTTGCCCACAAGCCCTCCAGTTCACGCAGTCTTGAACTGAACAAAATAGCCTGAAACTCACAAGTACGAAAAGGTGAGACCTAAGCAGAGCACTGTCTCAGGCGAGACCTAAGCAGAGCACTGTCTCAGGCGAGACCTACACAGAGCGCTGTCTCAGGTAAGACTTAAACAGAGCACTCTCAGGTGAAAGCTAAACAGAGCACTGTCTAAGGTGAGACCTAAACAGAGCACTGTCTCATGTGAGACCTAAATAGAGCACTCTCAGGTGAGACCTAAACAGAGCACTGTCTCAGGATAGACCTAAACAGAGCACTCTCTAAGGTGAGACCTAAGCAGAGCATTGTCTCAGGTATGACCTAAACAGAGCACTGTCTCAGGTGAAACCTAAACAGAGCACTGTCTCAGGTGCGACTTAAACAGAGCACTCTCAGGTGAGACCTAAACAGAGTACTGTCTAAGGTGAGACCTAAACAGAGCACACTCAGGTGAGACCTAAACAGAGATCTGTCTCAGGTGAAACCTAAACAGAGCACTGTCTCAGGTGAGGCCTAAACAGAGCACTCTCAGGTGAGATCTAAACCAAGCACTGTCTCAGGTGAGACCTAAACCAGAGCGCTGTCTCAGATGAGACCTAAGCAGAGCACTCTTAGGTGAGACCTAAACCAAGCACTTCAGAAACAGTAGGCCAGACTGCACGCCGCCTACTGGATCAAAAGAGAGGGAGGCGATAAACTTCGGTGCATTACAGCTTTGGTGTATGAGGCCCGTTTGACAAGGTGCACTGTGTATAATGTTGTTTCTTTCTACTGATTGCCGGATATCTCAGAATGCCTTCTCCCACTATACTCTTAAAACCGTGCATGAAACACTGACTTCCTTCCTCTTGACTCCTCTCCTTTCTGTCTTCAGACTGACCTTCTTCTTACCTTCCATCCTCTGCTGACTTCTATGTCTGAGAACAGCCTCCTCTCAGCCTCATGCCTGCCGGCCTCAATGCTTCTTATTGTGTTTCTGAAATTGGCTGATACCTCATTCCATGGATCACAACCTCTTCTCTTTAAAACCCTTTTCCTGTAGCCTTGGGTTCCAGAGTAGCATGCTCCTCACCGTAAAGCGCTTCAATGCCTCATCAGGGGGAGGAAGCGCTATATAAATAAAATTTCAATTTCTAGCCTGCGACTTTAACCTGCGAGTGAGAGTCTTGACAATGCAGCTGTCAGAGCCTGATCCAGGGGCTCCTTTCCTGTGAAAAGCCAGGTGTAAAGCTCCTGAGGAAATGAAGCCAGTCAGAGGCTGACCTGGCCTCAGGCACACAGCACCCACCCCCTCATCCGAGTGCATTGACACCAGGGAACCTTGGCCAATCATATGAGTCAGAAGGTATCCAGGCCAGGGCCCCAAACCCGAAGACACAGCACACAATGTTCTCAACCTTACTGCTTTCTCCGCAGGAAGCCAATGGAGACCCTGATTAGCGTGATGCGGACTCTGGACAGTTCCTGTGCCCGCTCTAGCATTAACCGTATGTGCGAGAAGCCCCCAGGACCATCATCTCCCCGACCTGTGCAAGGGTAGCCTGGAGCTTCTGTGACTGTTTCCTGCATGCCTTTTCAAAGAATAGGTGGAAGCAGTGGCTATGACTGCGCTTTAAACACAGTAGATGAAAGCCAGACCCTTAAGGGACCCTACTGTGTGTTTATGTCACTACTGACCAGGCAGGTGGGAGTAGGAGACAGTGAGACCTGATGGTAGCAGAGACCTCACCTGCTTCAGGACTGTCCATACAAGGCCACCTCATGAATCTGATGCAAGCCAGACCCTTGAGGGACCCTACTGTGTGTTTATGTCACTACTAACCAGGCAGGTGGTAATCAAGAGACAGTGAGACCTGATGGTAGCAGAGACCTCACCTGCTTCAGGACTGTCCACCCAAGGCCATCTCATGAAGCCGATGCAAGTTCACACGAGTCAATCGGGCGACAAGTCTACTGTGGTTGACAGACCCTTGAGGGGCCCTACTGTGTGTTTATGTCACTACTGACCAGGCAGGTGGGAGCAGGAGACAGTGAGACCTGATGGTAGCAGAGACCTCACCTGCTTCAGGACTGTCCATACAAGGCCACCTCATGAACCCGATGCAAGCCAGACCCTTGAGGGACCCTACTGTGTGTTTATGTCACTACTGACCAGGCAGGTGAGAGCAGGAGACAGTGAGACCTGATGGTGGCAGAGAGCTCACCTGCTTCAGGACTGTCCACCCAAGGCCACCTCATGAAC